>JANHAO010008431.1:0-19285 GCA_026873985.1 Saraca asoca | reverse complement strand
TAATTATGGTGAATCCTAATCCTAGGCTTTTTAATATTTGAATTTAGTTTATTTATTTATTGCTATTTCCTTTTATTATTTCTCTCTATTATTTGCAGTACTTTTATTTAGGCAACTTAGATTGCAAAACTCTATTAGTTGGTACAGAAATCCCTATGGGATTTGACCCGTATTCACCAGTACTAGCTACAGCTATGTCGTGCGCTTGCAGAATAAACATACATCAAGACTCTTCATGACATTTGTAGAGTGTCCTCTTATCTTTGCAAATAAATAAGAATCACCCAAAATCAAACTCAAAAACTCAAGATACATTGAAAAAGTTGAAACAATGCCAAATTACTAAATCCAATTAAGCTTAAAAACTAACCAAATCACAAAAAAAATTACAAGTATCCAATTAAGAACATAAATATTACAAGAGACTAAGCATAGAAAGGATATAAAATATACATAAATTGTGGTTATCAACTTGCTTGATTGCTTTATTCTCCTCTACTAACATTTTTTGTTGGAAGATGAAGTCTTCTTCTTCTACCACTCTTTTGACCTTTTAAGAGCTGTTAATACTTTTTAGTGAGGAAAGCTGGATCATCTTCAATGGAAGTGACATGGTTATCATCCAAGCTTTATGACTTATCATCCTCCTCATTATAGGTGGCGATCACGTTTAGAGAAAGAGTCTTTTTCTGCTTATCATCATCATTTGACTTTAAAAATCTTTTAAGCTCTTTCAAATGGAGCACCTTGTGAACCAAGTCTACATTCTCAAATTCCTACCAAGAATGTCAAAGTGTTAACAATAGCAATAAATCTTTGCCTCTATCTTTAATAGCCTTACCATTGTTCATCCTAAAGAATTCATATTGAGATCTAAGAGTATGAACTTTAGATGCTTTCACTTGATTGGTTCCTACATGAGTAATTTCAAGAGCATCCCATATATCTTTTGCAGTTGTACAATTAGACACTCTTTCATACTTAGTAGACTATAATAAATTAGATATAATCCACTTTACCTCAACAGTTAGGATGTGTTTCCTTTTCTCATCCTCACTCTAATCATTTCTAGGTTCTAAAATAGTCACATCATTTTTTCTTTTGGTAGATAGATTATATCCATTTTCTATGATATCCCATATATCTATGTCAATGACGTCTATGAAATCCTTCATCTTTTTATTTCTAATAGGTGTAATGTTGTCTATTAAACTCAGGGGTTTTGTTCTTAGGTAAAATGCTAAAATCATTAGAATCCATAGGATTCTACTGAGATGGTTACAACTTAACACAAGAGCTAAGCTTTGATACCAATTGTAGTCCAAGATTCCATTAAGTAGGGGTGAATCAATTTTAGAATTTTACAAGCTTTTCAAATCATTTTCAAAAACCCTTTTTAATTTCATAAAATTTCAATAATAAGGAAACACATGACCAGTAATTTCAAGAGCAAGCACAAGCAATCTAGCAATCAAAACCCTAGCCAATTAATATTAACTATATTAATAATAAATGCTTAAGAAGTAAAGTGCAAAAAATTAAACAGCTAAGGGTTAGAGAAATTAAACATAAGATTTGTAATGGTTCAGCCATGGAGATCTGCACCAAGGATTACATCCATTCTTAAGCTCAATTGAGCTTGGTTCCATTATTTTAATATCACTCCAAGTTTGTTGGACACTTGAAGAAGTCTTTATAAGGTTGTTTCACCCAAACAACCTAATCCCTTTGAGAATCATCACTTAAAGCACTCAGCTTAAGAGATTCCTCACTCTTTCTTTATACTACATGTATCAATGTGACTTCGATTACAATATGAACTTTTCACAAGAATGCATCGATATGACTTCGATTCATGATGTAAAAAACAATTTCATTAAATCTTGTTTTTCTTCAAATGATTTTCTATCTCATTATTTAATTAAAAATGTTGGATCAAACATTATTTGAGCTTATTTATAAAAAATCCTATTGAAACAAAATAAGTCCTAAAACTAATCTTGGATCTCTTGAAACTTGAATCAAATATCAAATATCTTTTGAACTTGCAAAACAACAAATTAAAAACACTAAAATATATTGTTAGATAAAATTATTTTTTAACATTAAAACTAAGGAAAATATGTAGCTGAGAATAGTCTAGGCTAACAAAGGGGACTTAGTGTGGATACATCTTTGAAAGGGATGATCCCCACCTAGAAAATTTGCTAAGCTTAAGCTCAAAGCTAATGGTCCATTTAAGGTGTTGAAGCAAGTAGGAGAGAATGCTTACAAGATTGAATTGCTAGCTAAATATGAAGTCTCTAGTATTGTCAATGTTTCTAACCTCATTCCATATAATGAAGATGATGTTGACTTAAGGATGAGTCCTTTTCAACCAGGGGAATTTGATGAGGGGGCATCCAGCATGCAGGCCTAAGAGTAAGATCAAGAAATGGTCCAACTTCAAAATATGATGAAGATGTCAAAATTGAAGAATCAAACCTAACCTTCCATGGTTTTTTAGGCTTTTAAGTCAAGCTCGAATGAAATTCATAAGTAGTCATATGAAAGCTCTACAAGTCTAGCTAAGTAAAAATCATTATTTTTTAAATTTTCTAGAATTAGTTATGATATTTTCTTGATTAGGATATAAATTGGTAAAAATAATAATACTGAACTACCATAACTTATAACAAGGGTGAGTCTAGGTTGAACCATAAATGTTGGAGATTAATTCAACATATTGATAGTAGAAGGCAAGGGGGTTTGTGACTAACTAAATAGGTACTAAAAATAAACACACTACATTAACATAAACAATAGAATCAAAGATAACAAGGGAAATATAATGGAAAAACTTTAATCCAAGGGACTATCGCATTCAACTCAATGACTAATCATTAACATAAATGTTTCATTCCCTCTTTGATAGTTTAATGAAGAATCAAATCAAGCCCAGCAACTAATCAATTCTTGCTAATTTCTTTCTAATTTGGCTAACTGAGCCTAGCACTTGATTAACCCTTAATGTTAAATTGATCAAAGTTCGGCACCTCAATCAATACAATAATAGCATTAAGACCCAAAAATACCAAGACTAAAATAAACTCACCCCAATAGCAAATTCATTAATTACTCTCAATTTCTCGAGGATAATTAACCTACACCAACACACAATCAAAAATCCTATTGTTACTTAAACTAAATAGCCATAAATAACAACATTGATTATAGAAATTTAGTTAGCAATAAATCAAAATGAATAATTAATTAATGGCCCCTATTAATTAATCATCCATAGAAATTAATGGAATCAAAATAGAGAATCAAAAGAATCAAATTAGGAACAAATTAATAATAAAAGCAAGCCTTACAATCAACAAGAGAATTGATGTACAATTTCCCTTAGAATGAAAGTAAAGATCAACTACACATTACAAAAAAATAAATAAATATGAAAATAAGTGAAAAGAGAAGACCTAAAAGGGATTAGTTTTTTTGTCATAGGAGAGCTCCTGCTTTATTACAAAAGTGAGAGCAATGAAAAGGGTCCTAAATGACTATTGATTTCACATTTTTATATTATGCTCCTCTTCTCTCATATTGGTTGCTAATTGGGGTTAGATAGAGGGACAATTGGATCTAAGTCTCATTATAGAAGTTATAGCCTTGTTTCTTAGAAACCTAATGGCCCTGGCCTTGCTCCAAAATTCAATTCCTAGCTCAATTTATGGGTTAAAACCTAAAGTAGTTTTCCAGAGCAGTCCAACCTATAACAAAGTTTGTCACTTAGATTCACATCCTTGAAACCAAATAAAAAAGTTATGTTTTGAACATAAGCCCTACATAAAAGTTGTAGTGGTGGATTTTAGCTATCCAATGGCCTTAGGTTTTCACTAGAAAGAGGTTTGCAGCTCCAGATATGGTCAAAATACTAGGAATGGTTTTATATCAACTGATCAATACTCTATTTCATCTTTTAGGCTAAATTTGAGCTTTAAAGTGGCTGAAATTAGCTTTGGAATCTTCATAGCATTATTATAGGATCCTTTTAATTTCCAAAGATATAAGAATCACCCAAAACCCAAGTCCAAAACTCAAGATACACCTAAAAACCTAAAATAGTGCCAAATCATCAAATTAATGCAATTAAGGTAAAAAAACTGACCAAACCAAGAAACTAATCACAAGTATCCAATTAAGCATATAAATATTACAACAGTTTAAGTATAGAAGGGATATAAAATGTGTATAAAGTGTGTTGATCAATATCATTAGAGTCTGAAGGCAATATTACATTTAGTGTTTTTCCTTGAATGAAAATATCTCTTTATATATTTCTAAGGTGAGTCTCAAACAACAATTATGAATAATTAATTAAAGAATTGGAACATGCTTTATGCTTCTTTCTCTATATTTCTATATCTCTTTGGTGTACTTTATTTAGTGAGAGCTTTTTCCCTTGCATTTTTATATCTCTTTGGTGGATTCTAGAGGGGTGATGAGTGCACAAGCTTTGTATCTTTAAGGTTGTGGGTTCCTTGGAGTGTTGGGAAATTTTCCATACCAGCCCTTTTATCCATTTTCATTTCTTTTAAACACTAATTTTCTTCTCATTAGTTCAAGGTCTTTTGATAGCAAGTTTAATGTGATTTGAATGTATTTCTCATAGTTTAAACTCTCAACTTTCACCTCCCTTTTCAATCGAAATAGTATGAGTTTTCTACACAAATTACAATAGAAAGAAATTTACTGATGCACTAAGTCCATAAATTGCCCATTTGTCTACCCTTTCAATTTATCTTGTATCATGGATTGAGCAACTTCCCTTTATGGAATTTACCTATAGCAACAACTTCCATACTAGCATCTTGATGGTGCCTTTTGAGGCACTCTATGGAAGCAAATGTAGAATACCTATTTGGTCATTTAAATTGGGTGAAAGTAAATTGTTGGGACCAAATTTGGTCCAGGACACTATAGAGAAAGTTGGAATCATCATGGATAAACTCCAAATAGCTTAGAGTAAGCAAAAAGCTTTTGTAGATAAAAAGAAATGGGCACTTGAGTTTTAGGAAGGAGATCGAGTGTTTCTAAAGATATCCCTTATGAGTGGAGCAATGCATTTCAAAAAGTGAGGTAACCTTAGCCCTCGCTATATTAGGCCTTATCTTATACCCAACCAAATAAGGGTTGTTGCCTATCAACTAGACCTACCTCAAGAGTTAGAGGGAATTCACCTAGTTTTCCATGTTTCCATGCTCTAGAAGTATATATCAAATGATAGTCACGTACTACCTCAAGTTTTAAATGATTTGAAGTTGATGATGACCTATGAGATTAGGCCAATAGCACTTTTTGACAAACAAATTAAATGCTTATGATCAAAGAATGCTTCTTCAATCAAGGTCTTATAGGATATAAATGGGAAATAAGTCACTTGGCAACTAGAGTCAACTACATGCCAAAAATACCCAAACTTTTTAGGTAAGATTTCATAGACAGAGCCATACAAATAGATTTTTTGTTTGAATGGATGAATTGAAATGTGACATGTATGTATGTATGTATGAAAAAATGTATAAGGTGAATCAACACATGATACAGAAATGATACATTATATGACCAAAATGAAAACAATGCATGAAATGAATGTTTTGTGTGCTTGTATATGCTATGTGATAAATGATTAGAATAGGCAATTAGAAGATGAATTGTCTAAAAAGGGGAGAAGTCATAAAGCCCCATAGATTAAGCTAGTACTAGATTATATTAGAATAGTGTTGGGCTCAAATCAAATTAGGTAAGACTATATAGATAGTTTGGATTAAGACATTAGGATTAGTTGGGCCTAAGTTTTGGACCAAGGAAGTGTCCAAGACCTAGACCTACTGATTGACCAATCCCAAGGAGGTGATTGGACGTGCATGAACTAGTTAACTAGTCGTCTCCTGAGGCCTATATAACCAAAGACACTTTTAGCAAAATCTAGAACCCTTATTTGCATTTAAGTAGTTCAAAGAGCATTGCTAAACTAAATAGCATTCTGGTTTATAGTGTTGAAAAGTGTGAGTCCAAGGTAAGGTTTTTAGGCTAGAAAGAATATTTTCTTACTATAAATTCTTTTGGCTTTTAGCGTTGATTTTAATTTATGTTTCTTCAGTTGTTGTAAGGTATTTCATCAATAGTCAAAGACCAAGAGCAAAACTAGAGTGGGGGGCTCTAAGGTGTAGGTTTTAAGAGAACCCTCCCTTTCTAAGGTGAATAAGAATTTCTTCCTTTGTAGCTTCCTTTTTCCATCTATAAATATATATTCAAAATTAGCGAAAGGTTTTCTAGTGTGTTAGGAAATGGAGGTTAAGGCTTAAATTAAGGACATGAATAAATTTAGAATTATTAGGATTACTTGTCTAAATGAATTATGTGTTTGTATGCATGGGTGGGCTTGGTGAATAACATGTCATAGGATTGGAACACTCATCCTTAGTTAGGTAAAAATCTAACTTTCATAATTTGATTAATTAAATTACATGATAATTATTAAATTAAGTGAGAGTAGATATGTTGAATGGGGATTGATAGATCTAGCAAGGTAGAATGGTAAATTAGGCAAAGGTCTAGGAACTAGGTCCAACATGGAGATGCTTGTGATTATAATTAATACAAAATAAGGAAGGGAAAACCTATGTGAATTAGTAAGATGAACCAGACTATTTTATTGATCATTAAAAAGCCATAATAGTCAGTGACATGTATAAAGGGTGGAGTGTAGGAGGGTACAACTATATGGAATGCAGGAAGGTGCATTCAATAAAAGAATGAAAGTAGTTCAAGACCATAATTCTCACCGCTCTTTCCTTTGACTTACATATTCTTATTATATGTTATATAAGACAGACCTATCTTGCAAGGTTGGTAAATCATACAAATTGAATATCTATATTTTATAAGACCTAAAGTTCCCACTATTAACTATTATGGTAGATACTACATAGCATTATTATTGGTAGACTTGAGGGTCCTACTACTTGCTACCATAAGGTAGCCATTGTACTGATTTATTATGCTTCCACCTTATTTGATAGTTAACATGATTAAATGGAACATGGAATGTTAGAAAAGGAAAAGGTTAAAGGAATTGCATGAAAAATGAAAGGAAACTAGTTAAGTATACTAAAAGTAAAAGAATGTTATAATGCATGTGTTTATATCTTAATCTATATATGTTCTTATGACTAAAATGGTTTCTACCTAAAGGGAAGTAGAAACTCTCACTTCACTGAGTGCTAGGGTTATACTCACTCCCTCATCTTTAATTTTTTTCAGAGAATGAAGTTCCTGTGAACCTTAGTCAAGTAGGGTCTGCTCCTACTCATTAGAGGTAGGAGAAATGTTTTCAGTGTGTAGATACTATATAATAGAGGATTGATGGCTATTGAATCCAATAGAAATAATTTATTAAACTCTTAAATTTGTAGAGCTTGTAAGTTTAGGTCAAACCTTAGAGATTGGTTAATTAATTTATTATTCTAATCTATAAAATTCTGAAAACTAAAAGGAAAAAGGGGTTTTGTAATTGAATATGAAATATAAAATAAAAACATAAATTAAATTATAAAAGAAACTTTAAATTAAGTAAACTTTAGTTCAAAAGAGATTTGTATATTCAATTTATAGAATAATCATTGACACTAAATGTTATTCCTTTTTCAATTAATTAGCCACGAAATACCTAAATGCTAGAATAATCCTTATCTTTCTTCCCTAAATTCATTAATTCAAGCCCAACACCTGTTGATGGTGGAATCGAGTTCTTCCAGATTCCTATTAATGGGTGTGTGGTTCTTGAACCCCAAGCTATTTTTTAGTGAATCGCACAAGAGAAGGAAGAGAAGAAAGTGACAGAGAGGAAGGGAGAATGCAGGAAACAGTAGGCAGTGTTTTTAACATGGTCCGGCTAAATCTAGACAGCACTGGACCCTACATCCACGATGGAGTTTTATTGATTTTTAGCAAAGTTTTACAGAGTTTTTGCTTGTTGTTCTCTAGCCTCCTCCCCTCTTCTAATAATGAGTTCCTATTTATAGAGGAAGGAGGGGTTACATGCAATGATTACAAGCTATAATTCTGTTACATCAAAAAATAAATGTAAAAGACAAAAGAACTCTTATAATGCAGCTGCTGCAGGCTACTTTTTGTGGGGTGCGCCCCTTTGGTCGATTGGAATGCAGACTCAACACAAGCCTGTCTGAGACTTCTTTTCACGAAGGCCTCAGGGGATGCTTGGCCTTAGTGAGCCGAGATCCCTAGAGGGAGGTCACTACTACTCTTCGAGTAGCGGGGATAAGCTCGAGGTTAGGAGGCGAGCTTGATCTCCATGTCAGCTAGAATTTGGTGAGTTGGGACAATTCATCAAACTTGTGAGTCGGGACCTTGCGCACTTGTCCTTAGCGAGCTCAACACTGTTCGGACTTAATTTCTACTAAGCCTTCGGTTTGCTTGGGCAAGACCAGTTTTCACCCACAACATACCTAAACTAAATTCTTATTATTAACTAATTTAGTATCATAAGATCTTAGTCAAATTAATAATAGCATTATGAATAGGAAGAGGCTAAGACTCGATAAAAATTATACACTAGCACAAATCATTTAATCCATCATATGTTTTCCTTAGGCATTGAATGAAAACTAGGATCATAATAATTAACACCTAATCACTACTTATACTAAACTATCATAACAACTATTGATTATAGAGTTTAGCTAGCAATAATCACAATAGATAATTAACTAATGTGAAAACTATCTTATGCAATCATAAACAAAATAAAATAGAGAAATAATAGTTAATCAAATTAAGAATAATTGAAAATAAATTAGTCTCACACTTGAAATATATTGAAATAGAATTCCTTTAAATTAAAAGTGAGTTTAGTAACTCATTGTAAAGAAATAATAATTAGAAGAAGAAATAAGAAAGGTTATTGTGTATTCTACCCCAAAGTGAATCCTATTTATATACAAAAATAGATGGGATCAACCTTCATGATTCTAGAGTGATCTTTAATTAATTTTGATTTAGTTGAGATCCTGATTGATCTAGTTTCCTTTTCTGGTTTTGACTGTTGACTTTGGATGGACAAGGATAGAATTAGACTTTGATCTCTTCTAAAAAATTGTAACCCTATGCCTCAGCATTCCCACGGACTAGACCTTCCTTAAAATAGAAGTTTCTAACTCAAGTTATGTGCCAAAAACTAAAAGTGGTTTAAAGCAATCCAATCATATTAGATTATGTAACTTAATTTTACAGTCTTGTTTCTTATTCAAAACAACATAATTTCACTCCAAGCACTTCATAAAGTTGTAAATATGGATCTTAGCTTTGTAATGGACTTAGGTTTGCACTAATCAAAGATCTAGAACTCTAGATAACATTAAAATACCATGGCTAGGCCTAGGAATCAACAAGGTCAATATTCTTCTTCAACTTGTGGGCTAATTTCGAAACACCAAACATCTGAATTGGGCTTGAACCTCTTCATAATAATTGGTGGCATTTATCTTAGATTTCCAATATATAAGAATCATCCTAATCAAAGGTGTAGAACTCAAAATACAACTAAAAGTCTAAGACAATATCAAAAGACTAAAATAAGACATAAGTAACTCTATT
Organism: Saraca asoca; assembly: GCA_026873985.1. Lineage (NCBI taxonomy): Eukaryota > Viridiplantae > Streptophyta > Magnoliopsida > Fabales > Fabaceae > Saraca > Saraca asoca. The sequence goes on along the minus strand of JANHAO010008431.1, from coordinate 9,625 downwards.
TAACATATAAACTTGATAGAATACTAAATGTAAAAAAAATAAAGTATATAAAAACTCATCAAGGAAGTTAATTGTTAGCTAGGCCAACCCACTCATGTCATCGATTTGATTTATTTCAATTTTCTTTAAAAGAATTTATTTGTTTTAAATGATTTATTTCATATATTATGTTTTTGTTTTCAAACAAAGTGTGCATGCTTAGTTTTGAGATATTTTTTATTTGGAAATTGAATTTATTTATAGAATAATTTATTTGGGTTTTATGAGTCACCACTTTATGAGTTCTTCGGCTATCACCCAATAATGCAAGTTAGTCATGTTCCCAATTTTGAAGATGTGACATTTTCTCTCTTGTTCTTGTCTTGTTCTTTGTGTATAGAATATTCATTATGTCTACCCTAAAGATGCATATCTTTTATATATGATCAAAACTAATGATACGCCCGTTAGGTCTTACAATGTGATGTATTCATCTTAGCGTACATCATCTAGTTAATTTCTATAAGTGATTGTGATGTGTTCATCTTAGCGTACATCATCTAGTTAATTTCTATAAGTGATTCCCCGATGTTTTTGGAGTACAATCTTTTAAAAAGACTTCTGTAACTTGGATCATGATATGATGCATTTCAATTGTGGTGGACATGTCATATGGCAAAATGTCATGAGGGCTAGATGGATATAATTACCCTTAACATATATACCGAAAACTTTCGAATTAGATTAAAAAATACCAATAATGATGGAGCAAAGTGTAGATGAACAAAAGCTCATGAAAAATTAAGATTTTTTATGGGTAAAAAATAATAAAAATTTTCACTAAAAAAACTATAATTTCCAAAAATATGGCGCCATAACCACCTCAATATTGCATAAGGTAAATTCACAAACATGATTATGAATACTTCTATCATCTTTCAAATAAGAATAGTTGTTTGTTTTAAGATAAACACTTTTTGAGTCACTTTTACATAAGAGTAATTTGGATAATTTTTTAGATTTAATTACTTTGACTACTTATATCTATTCTTTTAATTAGCGCTACAATATAATTCAAATTATGAGTAATGAACATTTGAGTGTGTTTGTTTTATCAAAAAAGATTTTTCACAGAAAAATATCATTTGACTATATATAAGTATAGAATTTTAGCCACCTAATATCCTGTGATTATCAAAGAAATGTATGGTGCTATAATAAGGGGGGGAAAATAACTTTTTTTTAAAATAATAGATGTTATTTTTCATTATATTTTCCACGTGTAATATTGAACAAATAGAATATTTTGTATGATTTTAATTTTTTGTAACTGTAAACATAAATAAATAAGATTTTTTTTTTTTGACAAAACAAATTTAACCTGAAATCAAGTTCCTATAGGTATTCGAAGCATATAAGATGGTAGCATCAACGACAAAAGTTAATTTATTCATTTTGTTAATGGTTTCAAATAGAGTAGTAAAAGAATTGTTAAGGAAATGAAAACTATAAAATTACACTAATATAATAAAACAACAGTAAATAGAAAAGAGACTGATTATTTAATTTTTCCAATGTAAATAAGATCTTAAAATTTTATTTTAGATATTGTTTGACTACATATGGCCGAAGAATGTGAGCCACGGTTATCTAATTGGATCATCCACAAACTACTTTGCATTGACATAGGCGCTGATAATTAACATTTTGGCAAGTGCATTTTTGAGGCAATCCAGATGCTCCGTATTTGGATAGGAATTCAAGAAAGCATTGGTAGCCTCCATTACTACCGCATTGTCCTGGCAGTGACATTTGTTTGGGACAAAATTTGATCAGATCACCTAAACATATCAAAATGAGAATAATTAATAATATTGAATTGAATAAAATAATAGCACAAATTAAAAGAAATATATCCACCATTAGAGTTGCTGAAGAGAGAAAGGAAGAACAAAACAAGCACAAGAATGCCTCCCAATTACTTCATGATGATATTTGCCCTTTTAATGTGTTCTTTGGCTTTTTAGGGGAGGGTGGTGTATGGATTTTGCGATCAAGTGAATGGAATTTATATTAATATTTATGTCTATTAAATAATATAATTTTGCAAACTCCTGAAATGGTCAACTTACTCTCTATTTACTAATTTGAATTTAATGATCAATTTGACCATATTTTTTTTTTTAACTAGCATGAACTTGTACAGTCTTGGATATCCAATGAATAATAATTTAGTTGGATTAAATGTATACTTGAAAAGTTACATATTTTATCTAATAAAAAAGTCATAAAGTTTTTAAATACTTACCTATAATTGTCTCATAAATGAACTCTAATCTTGATCGACAATAAAGACATTGTAGAGTAACTGATAGTTAAAAAACAATTATCCTAAGAACTGTCAAATAATAAATTTAGATATCACTTTATTTATCTATTTATCTACTGTGAATAAGTTTGGGCTCAAGAATCCTTTGCAATCTTTGATAGCTACCTAACTAGACAACACCCCCCCTTTTTTCTCTCAATATATACCCAAAATGATATAAATTAATTTTGTCAATTTGTCCACCCTTTTTATTTGCTAACTCATTTGGTAATGCCCTTTTGGCTGTTTTGTAGCATCACAACTTGTATTGATTCAAAACACAACCCCTACAGACCCGCTATGTGTGGGACACTGATAGATGATGGTTGAAACAGAGCATTATCAGCGTTAAAGCAAATTGTGAGGATCTTATAACAAGAGCGAATCATGAGTAAAAGAACTCCAAGAAAGTTAGATAAATAATTACAATATATATATATATATATATATATATAATAGAAGAGAAAGATGGAGAAAATAGTTGTCTAAATTCAATTCATTAGTCATTTACGGTTGAAATGATTTGCTTGCAAATCTCAAACTTTTTGGTAATCTTATTGTTGTCTCCTGGGCTACCATATGGGCTTAAGGCAAAACTACTAGATTAGTATCTTATAATAATCCAAAATGTAAATCCTCTCCATGATAATGACTTCAATTTTTTAGATCCTTTTATGACCGCCAGTACCAATAAGAGCTCCAGTACTACATTACCCACTATTCCTTTTTTGCATTTTCACTGCTACAGGTGAAATCCTATTCACAGAATGATAAGTTTAGGATTAACATATGATATAAAGGTACATAAAGAGAACTAGACCCAGTCAGTAGCCATCCATGTGGGTGGATCTTATCCTATTTTCTACAAAGCTATCATTTATCCCAACATAGTAGGTATATTTTAACAATTTTCCACTCTTACTCCTCCAAACAATTCACTTCTATCTTTGCACTACCAAGTATTCAACCATGAAGAAGATTTATGGACGGAAGGGACACTTCCATATATAAAGGAGAAACTTGAGCTGGCAAGAAGGATCAGTACAAAATGAACAAAGTCTCCAATTTTGAATCGCTATCAATTTTCTTCACCAATTGCAAGCAAGTGACAGAGCTAATACTAAAAAAAAAAATAAGAAAATGCATTCCTCTGTTTTCATCACCAATTACATGCAAGTGACTAGAGCTAATAAATAAATAAAACAATACAGAAAAATCAACATTGAAGCTCAGCAAAAAAATCAAAGCAAATAAATGTAACCTATGATATCTGAGTATCTTGTTGGAGATGGTTTGATGTGAGCTAAAACAGAAAAAATTCAATGTACTTAGAGCCTATTAACATCTGTGAGATTTGGCAAAACAAAAGTAAATTTGATTGGTTTTTGAGTAGGAAAACCAAAGGGAGAATCTGAAGACAGAAGCAAGAGCCTACAATGATGATGAAGATAGAGGCTGAAGATTAAGGAACACCAAAAGTAAATTCAACTTACCCAGCTGAGCAGCAACGATGATGAAGATAGAGGCAGAAGATCAACCATGCAGGAGCGATGGCAAAGGAGAAAGCTTCTTCTGATGGGTTGGTTTGTCTAGAATAGGGTAGGGATTTTTTATTTTTCTAATTTGAAGTTTTAGTGGTGAGAAAATAATTAGGATCTGGCTAGACAGACGCTAATTGGTTCAGTATACCAGCGGCTCACGTACATGATATTAATCACATGCAATTCTTAAGGTATCTCTTGTATAAGATAGCAATAAATTCAATCTAAAAATGTTAATGAATGAAGTGAGTATAACCCAAGTATTCAGTGAGTAAAAAAAGTTCATCCATTTTTAGATTGAAAACATTTTGGTCATAAATATAAACATAATCTATATAATACATAATATATATAAAAATAGCTATAGACATAGTTCATGAAACACATTCATCTCCAAAATTTCTTTTTAATTGATTGCTTATCCTTACTTACTATCCTTAATCTTACTTATACCATTATACTATCATAATCATATAATTATCCATAAATTTGTCTGATGAAGGTTCTTTCATCCTTTTAACCTTGTAAGACCTACAAACAAATTATATTGACATTTGATAAGTATTGGAAAAGTGATGCCTGTTGATAATTGATATCTGACATGTCCCTGGGACATCAATAAATTTTTGTAAGTTCTTGAGTTTTTTGCCCTCTTACATTGCATTTGATTACTGATAATCCATCTCCATGTGATAAAATAAAAATAGTTTTATAACTAATACATCTTCTAGTGCACACAAGTCTTCCAGATCCCATCTTTACATGTCAATTCACAAATACAAACATCTCTGAAATTTTTTATTCTTTTCTATCTTTCCTAATGGATTTTTTTCAACTACCTTTGTCTTTTATTTTGCTATGACTTTCTAATTTTCCTTACTTACTCTATTCTTTCCATGTACGCTATATGCTCTTGAAATGCATAATATAAAGTAAATGTACAAGTTCTTAAAGAAAAATTTTATTTTCTTAAAAACTAATATATGTAATTAAATCTACAATGAGATATACGAGTTCTTAATAAAATATAATAGAATATTAATAAAATAATTAATTCCCATTGAATTCATGTTAACAGTGGATTTTGGTTTTGCCAGAATCCAATTAACAGAAGAGGTTTTTTTGGGACTCAAACTGCAATCTAGTTCCAATCTCAGTACATAAATGCAGAATGGCAAAAAGAAGAAGGAGAATAACAAGAAACGCAAAGCCTTTTTAATGTGGTTCGGCCAAATCTGAACAGTACCGGATCCTACGTCCATGGTAGTGTATTGATATGGAAGAATTTCTACAGAGCTTCAGTATAGTAAAATTGTGCTTCTTTAGCCTTCACTTCTCCTCCCTTTACAGAGTGATCCTTCCTCCTATTTATAGAGGAAAGAAGGCTACAATAGTAAATTTACAAGTTATAAATATGTTATATCATGCAGTATTCATACAAGACAAAGCATATCTTTCAATTCGATTATTGCAGATTGCATTCTGCTGATGGGACCCTTGTCTTCTAGGTGTGTCATACGCTTGTCTCCTACTCATGGGATTCTTGGGTGAAAGTCATTCTTGGTCAACCACATCTTCTATTCAGAGGTCATTGCTGCCTTTTTCTGAAACCAAGCTTGTTTTCGTTGAAATAAGCTCTAGTGAGGAAGGTTATTGATCACGCGAGTTAGGGCTTCACGCTTCTAACACCTTAGCGAGCTAGAGCTCTATAGCTGTTCGGGTCATTTATCAACCCATTCAGGGGGCTCCGGATCTCACCTATAACATTAAGCCCCCAACTCTCAGCTCACTTCATTGGCTGGGAGTTAAGACTTCCATGTGCAATCAAAGCCTTTATTGAGCATGTTGCTTCATTTGTTCTGGACCATTCCTTTTATTACACGTGTCTACCTTGATTTCTCCTAAGACAATTAATGAAAGTGGTTGGGAGTTCTCCCAGACCCCTCGGTGGGATCAAAGCTACTTCTATATAAGACAATAGAGGCTTTCTCTTCTTACTTTAGAGAAATTCAATGGAAACTTCAGATGAGCCCCTCATACCTCTAGTGTTCTATTTTTTTGGCAAGGTGTGTATGGTCTGCTGCATAAAAAGCTTTTCAAGTAATTCCTTCTTGAGAACGAGGGAAGATCTCTTGAAGATCTTGGATTATTTCTTCTTGGTGATGCTAGGAAGATGAACCTTTCCAGCTACCCTGGCCTACTTTCGCCAAATCTGCTAAGTTGAGGGGGAGTTGGGAAGGAGTTCTAAACCAAAAAGAGCGGTAAGGGGAAGAGTTGAAATCAAGCACATTCACCATCCCTTCTACAGATTGGGGCTCTTTTTTGGGCCACCAATCTTTCTTGTAGTATATAGGCTAGATTAACTTGTATTTCAATTTCTTGATGTAAATGTACCTTGTCGAGGCTTTTTTTTTTTTAGTGAGTGAGCTTTCTTCATGATTCTGCTTTATTAATTCTTCTGCATATTACAAACAAGAATATGAAATCATTGCAATAGTAAAATGAAATGCTTAGATGGCTAATTGGCCAAACTCCTTTGTTAGCCATAAGCTTAAATAGAGCATCCTATGGATAATTAATGTATGGATAAATCGCACAAGAACTGTACCTAATAGAAGGTCGCATGAAAGCTGTAAACACACAATTGCATGAGAGTTGCGAGCGCACAAGCACATGAGAGCTACAAACACACAATTGCATGAGAGCTATGAATACACAATCGCATGAGAGCTGCAAATACACAATCGCATGAGAGTTACAAATACTCAATTATACTGGAATGAGCTCCAACAGCCTCAACCTGAAGGTTGGCAATAATTTCTGGGATAAGCCCTGGCGTCTCAGCTTGAAAGCTGGCAACAATTTCCAGGATGAGCCTCGGTGCCTCAGCTCAAAAAGTGGCAACAGTTTCTAAGATGAGCCCCAACGCCTCAACTTGAAAGCTAGCAATAGTTTTCAGGATGAGCCCCAGTGCCTCAGCTTGAAATCTAGCAATAGTTTCTGGGATTAGCCCCCACGCCTCAGCTCAAAAGCTGGCAATAATTTCATCAATTCATCTCTGGAATGAGCTCTAGGGGACCTCAGCTTAGAAAGCTAGCAACTTCATCAATCTGTCTCCGAAATGAGCTTCGGGGGGCCTCAACTTAGAAAGCTAGCAACTTCATCAATTCATCTCCGAAATGAGCTCTGGGGGGCCTCAATTTAGAAAGGTAGCAACTTCATTAATCCATCTCCAGAATGAGCTCCGAAGGGCCTTAGCTTAGAAAACTAGCAACTTTGCAAGGTCACATGAAAGCTACACCTTGGACATATATGTCCTAATGAGTGGCTAGCCCTACTGGTATCAAGGATGACTTACTTTCGTTGCAATATTCTTCTGAGAATCTTACTCAGGAATCTAAATAAAAAGTTAGAGTACTTTCATTAATTTCTTTAAAAAAATACATCATAAAATGGTCCTTATTGTATGGGCCTCTTCTTGCCCATGGCCCCCGCTGGGGACGCTCAGATTGCTGACCTAGAGGTTGCGCCACATATTCTCTTAAGCAGCCTCTCCTGATCAAGTCCTCAATGGCTTCCCTGAGTTCCCGACAATTCGAGGTGCTGTGCTTGACCTTGTTATGATAGGTGCAGAAATCTTACATGTTTCTCTATCTATAAGGGATCCATATAGAAGCAGGTCTCCTGAAGTCTTCCCTTTCTCTTTTTGTAGTGAATATCCTATCCTAAGAGTTTGACAAGATGCTATACTACTCATGGCAAGCTAGAGGTTGAGGCCATTCACCTTTGGGCCTATAGGACCTCTTGGCAATCCGCACATCAGAGCGGTCACCTAGATGCACATTGCCTCTCTTCTTACTTTGAATAGAACCACCCTTGTCATCATTCATTTCAGACTTTCCTAAGTTGAAGGTTTCTTCCCATTTGATCTGCTTGGTAGCCCGTTCATAAAATTTGGTTAAGTCCTTAACTAGAGACTTATACAAGCTCTTATACAACTTTTCATCTTTGCGGAGTTCCACGGAGATTGTCACCAACATGGTTTCTTCAAATGGGTTCTCCATAGAATTTTCTTCAAGTCTAAACTTGGCAATGTAATCTTTCAGTGACTCATGCTTATACTAAAAGACCATCACGAGATGGTAGGGGGCATGAGTTACCTCTTCAATGCCCAATACTGATTGATGAATTTCTGTTGGTGCTCATCCCAGTTGCGTATCGAGTGAACTAGAAGGCCTTTCAACTAGGCTCAAGGTACACCTCCTAACATGACAGGAAAAACTCAACATTTGACTAGAGGATCGGCTGTTTGCAAATCCATCTAAACATTGAATACGTCTAGGTGGTCATAAGGATCCGTATCTCGATTGTACAGAGGAATCGTGGGGACCTTGAGCTTAAGAAGGAGAGGTTGAGTCTCAATCTTTATGGAGAATGGTGACCTGTTCTCCTAATGAGCTTGGTCATTGGGAGCTTAGGGATACTCTTCTAACTGATTCATCTTCTGATACAATTCTTCCAGTAATGGGTCTCACACCCCGGATCTCTAACTAGAAGATTGTTGGTCATCTTGATTCTCCTGGTCATGAAGGTGATGACCTAGAGCTTGCTCTCTAGAGCTCGCAGCTTGCTACTATCGGTGGATGTTCCCAGGAGTTGTAACTTTAGCCTGCCTTTTTGCATCTTATGCTTGTGCTAGCATCATGATTGCTCTAGTCAGCTCTCCCATCACATTCTCTAGTTTCTCCTGGTGTTAAAGCCAGGTCTACATTCCATCAGTGCTGTTGGCAACAGTACCGGGCTTAAAAGAGTTGGCTAGGGCCAAGCCAAAAGTAACAGCCATAATAGGAGCGGTGGAGGAGTCCATTGTGGACATATAACCTTCTGGAGGATTAACCAAAGCATTTGAAGCTTTAGTAGCTCTTCCCTTTGCCATTACAGCAGAAAATAGACCAGAAGACAGATGAGTCCCCACAAATGCTACCAAAATATCAACAGTGGATTTTGGTTCTGTTAGAATCTAACCAACAGAAGGGATTCTTTTAGAACTTAAGCTGCAATCTGGTTCCAATCTCAGTAGATAAATGCAAAATGGCAAAAAGAAGAAAAAGAATAACAAGAAATACAAAGCCTTTTTAACATGGCTTGGCCAAATCTGGACCCTACATCCATAGTATTATATTGATATGGAAGAATTTTTATAGAGCTTCAGTATAGCAAAATTGTGCTTCTTCAGCCTTTGCTTCTCCTCCCTTTACAGAGTGCTTTTTCCTCCTATTTATAGAGGAGAGAAGGCTACAATAGTAAATTTACAAGTTGTAAATATGTTACATCATATAGTATTCGTACAAGACAAAGCATATCTTTCAATTTGGCTACTGTAGATTGCATTCTGTGAATGGGATCCTTATCTTCTGGGTGTGTTGTATGATAGTGTGTTTTAAATATATAACTGCAAGCGCACGGCGTAGTTGTAGCTAGTATTGGTGAATACAAGTCGATCCCACAGGGAAGCTATTTTAATTACCAGAATCCTTATAACTCAACTATCCAAATTAATGTTAAAGGAATAAAAGAAATAAAGATAGATGAATAGAAAATAAAAGGAAGTAAGAAAGTAAATAAACAATTAAAGAAAAGATTCAAATGTAAAAAAAGCCTAGGATTAGGATTCACCTCAATTATGATTCTCCTAATGTAAATTCTTTCCTTTCATAATTACTTGGATTATTGGGGA
>JANHAO010008430.1:0-19254 GCA_026873985.1 Saraca asoca | reverse complement strand
TGAGATGCTACCGGTGAGCCTATGGAAGCTTTTGAACAAACAGTGCTATTTAGAGCATTTAACACAATATCTTGAGAAATCAACTTTAGAGTTACTATAAAATAAATTTGATGATTTAGGATTACTCACCAGGTCCAGAAGAAGCTACTGTCAGCTCGTCACCGGTCGGAGTGCCGCTGGCGGCCCAGATCTCAACATTGGCCAAACAACCACAACATAAGGGAGAAGATGAGTTTCACTTGCTATTGAGTTATCCAGCTATGGGGTCATGCCAGAAAGGAGAGTTGAAGAAGAGAAGCAAGCCAGCGTCGTCGGAGACTGCCACTTTCGATAAGAGGAGCCACGACCCGAAGCTTCTTGCTCGCTGAAGCCGTAAGCATGGAGAAGAAGAGTTCCGCCACACGACGTCGGAGCTGATGGACGACAAGGAGGAAGCTGGCGTGGTCGGGAATACGCCGGAGCCCATCGAGGCTCGCCGGAGAAGAAGGGAGAGGGATGAGGGAGAGAGCTGAGAGAGAGAAATCGAAAAACAAAAATGCCAAGCTTGTCGAAGTTTCTGAAGAAAAATCAGCCCAAGGCTGATCAAAAATCGGCTTGGTCGATTTCAGCCCTTTTTTTTTTCAAATTTATGTTTTGGCCCTAAAACTTTAGCTTAATTTGAAATCTGCCCCACCCGATTTTGAAGTTTTTTCACTTTAGTCCTTGAAATATTTTCAGTTTAGTCCTTTTCAACTTTAAATCTTATTTTTAATTTCCCTTTTTATTTTCTAAATTTATCAGGTATTACATTATGAAATTTGCATGAGAAATGACTATTCGGTTGACATATGATTGCTTGTATATACATATATATCTTTTGTTGTTTGATGAGTTCATAAGTTTGGTACATTTTATTCACTAAGCCCTAGACTCATTCTTCTATGAATTTTTTTTCAAACTCTCAAGACATTGTTGCTAACTTACCCCTACAAAATAAGAATGAATAACAATAAGATGGAAATCACCATTGACACTTTTATTACCAAAGTCTCATGTCTCTTAGGATTATATCAAATAACATATATTATACGATCATCCTGAATTTGGCAAGATGCGAAGTTCTTCACAATGTTGAGATTATTCCATTGGAACACCCAGTGTATTCTTAATGATGACCATTGGATAGTTTGACCCTTAAAAGGTCTGCCATCAATATGTAAACAATTTTGCTATCCTTTTTTGAAAAACTTGTAAATAGAAGGGCCACAGGGTTTAGTTAGGTTGATCTATACTTTTGATGTTATAGTAAGACATAGATTAATCTAACTTCTTTTGAATGCCCTATTTAAGAACTACATAGGATAGTTTTGGAAGTGGTTCCTATGATTTAAGGAAGATAGGAGTTGTTATGTTGGCAACTATTTGTATACTTCAGTATAATTTGGTAATATTGGCATTGGCATGTTGGGTAATGCCAGTGTAAGTTATATAATATATGTATATATTTTCTATGAGCATTTCTTTCTTTCTTGAGTTTGCTACATTCTACTTAGTCAATGAGATTTAAATGATTATCACTAAGGAAATACTAAGATGACTATAATAGGAATAAATGGTAAAACTGGTGACTATTCAAATATGAAATGATATTCAAACTCGTCATAACCAAGGTTTTAGGTCATGACATATATATAGAATAGGTTTCTTTTCAATTGTTTTGAGGCAAAATGTGTTGTTCAACAGATTGTCCTTCACTATAAGGGCCTTTTTATGATGCTGCTAACTTTCCTTCTATCTATGCCTTTTGTGGTTTGTTCGTTCAATTGAATATTAACATGCGCTTTATGAACTCTTTTTTCTTGACCTTTTTGTTTGCTATTTTGGCTATTTGGCTTTTGTACCATTGGTTACAAAGGTGAGCAATATCTTTGAATTCTACTAGCATGTCTTGCTTTTCTCTTTTCTTATTCTATTCTCATTTTCTTTTGGTTTCTAATGCTTTTTTTGATCAAAATATTGTCCTAGTTCGACTGGGAGCATAGCTCTACAGCCATAAATGAGCATGAATAGAGTTTCTCTTATAGCCGATTGTGAAGTGATTCTATAAGACCACAAGACGCTTGGTAACTTTTTTGCCCACTTTCTTTTAGCATCATTTAACCTTTTCTTAGTCTTGTTTGCTAATTTTGCTTGCCCATTAGTCTGGGGATATTCCACAGATGTGAATTTTTGTTTGACCCTTAGTGTTCATTAATAGAAATAAGTAAAATGTTTACTTAATGGATACTAGTGCTAAGTTGATTGAATTTATCTTTGGCAAAAATATTTGAATTTATTGCTAACAAACTACTTTCTATTGTCGAGTGTGATCGCAGTAGGGAGACTGTACCTACAGGGAGTTATTAGTTGTTTATAATTATTGAAATAAGGTACTTCAAAGAGATTTTACCTATAACTGATAAATTTTCAACTGAATTTCTACACATTGTTTAAAGTTATGGTTGTAAAGGGTTCTGTCTCGACCTATTTTATAAAGTAGTCGACTGCTATCACCACATACATTAACTGACCAGGAGAGACTAGAAATAATTATAAAAGGCCAATTCCCAATTGGTTGAATGTCCATGGGGAGATCAGAGGCCTTTGGTTTATTGTTAGTTGCCTTTGGACCTTAGCGAACTTCTGGTATCTTTCATATTTTTGAACTAACTCAATTGTTTCCTATTTCATTTTGGGCTAGAAATGTGTTGACCAAATAGCTTTCAATATGATAGTTGTGCCAACTAGGTGACTTCTACAAATCCTTTCATGAATTTTCCTTAAGACATAATTAGCCTCATTTGGTTGTAAGTATCACGGAGATAGGAGGGTAAAGCCTCTGATATACAATTGTCTATTTTCTATGAAGAAATAGGTTGACTATTGTTTGACCTTTCTAGCCTCTCCTTTTTCATTTAACAAACATTTATCTTTTATAAATGAGATGATTAGCGTCATCTAAGACTTGCTCTGCTCTAAATACATTACTTCTTTTGTGTAAGGGGCTTGTAATGTCTTTTGTATTACAGTTTGATTATTGACAATTGTCTTGGCCTTTGCAAGCTTAGCAAGTGTCTTTGGTTAGTCATTCTTCACCCTAGGAATTCTTGTTAGCTCATATTTAAATTCTTCAGCAGACCATATAGGCGTATTTGGCCAACACTTACTCTTTAATCTCATACTGCCATTTTACCTGGACGGTCACTAATTGGGAATTACTCATAATTTTCATTAATTGAGCACCAACCTTCTTTGGCAACCATAGGTCCACTATCAACACCTCATATTCTGCTTAATTATTAGTTGCCTTGAAAATCAAACTCCAATGAGTACTCTAATATCAAGTCCCTGAGTCCTTCTAGATTTACCTTTCCTCCATTACCTTTACCTCTTGACAAACCATCAACATACAAGATCCATTCCTGGTCTTTCAACTTTGCCTCCTTTACTCTGATTATTTTAACTATAAAGTCTATCAGTGCTTGTACTTTTACCGATTTTCTCATCTCATATACAAGCCCATGCTCAAAAAGCTCTATTGCTCATGCCACTAGTCAGTCAGCAAGATTAGATTTGTGGAATACCTACCTAATAAGAGTTTCCATTCAAATAATGATTTGATAATTTTGGAAACAAGGCTTCAATTTTTAGGATACTAAAAGTAGAGCGAAAGCCAACTTTTCTATTTTTTGATACCTAGTCTTTGCTCCATGCAGTGTTTGATTATAAAGTATACTGATTTTTGCTTGCCTTGATTTTCTTGGATAAGTACTGAACTTACCACCCCTTTTAGTTGTTGCTAGGTACAAGTATAAAGTTTCACCGGGCTCTAGTTGATAAAATATAAGTAGTATGGCCAAGTACTCTTTCAATTCTTGAAAACTTTTTCACATTCATCTGTCCATGTAAAGTTTTTAGCAATTAGAAATGAGATTTTTGTAATTTTTTGAAACCTTAAGAGAGGTTATTGCAATTTTCTCTTAAAAGTTTAGTTTCTTTTTTATTTTTGAAAAAAATAATCACCTTTTCTTTTAGAAGAGAAATAAAACCTTACTACCTGCATCTTTCTTTCCTATGATATGATAAGAAGATGGCTCTATTTAGGACATATTCTGGAGTAGAGGTATTGCGAAAGATTTGATCAGATTAAATCTATCAAAATACTTATGTTAATTTTATAGAGTATGTTCTTTCATTAATTTCAAAGTTAACAGAGTTCAAAGTTATTAAAAGTGTTCCAAGTCAAGTCAATACTTTTTGACAAGTTTATAGGATACATTTTAAGCCTTAATTAAATTGCACACATAAAATTATGATCTAAATTTTAGAGAACAATATTTTTTTATTATGTGGACTTTTCCTTTAACTTAAAAATCTACTAAAATCTTTCTTAAAATATAAAAAATACTACACTTCAATCTAAATTTAAATTTTTTATTAGTAAAATATTGAGAAAATATGACAATACAGTTTAAATAAACAAATATAAGATATTCTAAATATTTTGCATTAAAGATATATTATGATTAAGTTTAAACAGATAAAATATAACTAACAAAAAAGTCAAACTTGATGTAAGTGTAATTTTTTTTAACCATATGAGTTTAATTAAAACATATATTTAATTCCAAAATACTAAGAATGACTTACGGCATGTGTGTGATTTGAACTCTACAAATATCTTTTCTCATCATTTTATTAGTGAAAGATTCAAATTTGAATATAAATGTAGCATTTTTTTCATATTTCACGGAAAACCTGGGTAGATTTTTAAATTAAAGAGCTTGTAAATGTAATTTTTATTAAATTTCAAGAGAATTCAAAGTATTTTTCTCCTAAATTTATTGTAATAATGAAAGTTAAGATGGTGACACTCACTTAATCTTTTACGTATCATACTTGTAGATCCCAAATACATGTGTGAATGATGTTGATGTGGCATCAAGATTGTAGAAACCCTAGCCCCTATTCCACTAGTTACTTGTTACAGCTGTACTCCATCATTGTTGACTCAGGTCTATCATTCCACTTCTTCCTCTCCTCACACCAATCCTTTCCCCATCCTTAGCAGTTTCTTCAATAGAGAGTTAGGTGGCGGTGGAGCTTTATTCTTTCGAGTTCCATTTCATTCTATTTTGTCCTTTCAACCTACCTTAGCATTTAATTTCTCTCAATTTCAATTATTCTAGTTTGTAATAGTCAAACGATATACTTCAATGGTGGTTTTAGTCTTCCATCAAAGTTTTTTTTTATGTTTTGCTTTTGCACCCCAAATTGTGATTGGGTTTCCACCAATTTTCTCCAAGGACAAGCATCATGTTTCTCTAGTGCAAAATCAAGGCTCTGCTTAAGTGAATAAGGTGTTATTAGATTTGCCTTTGTTGAATCAAATTTCTTACTTTCTTTTGTTCTAGCTAGTTGTTGAATTTTAAACATGGAAAGTCAATTACATAACATGGGATTCAAGAAAGGTATTATGTCAAAAGGATTTTAATTCAAAGAATGACAAATAGTAACATTTATAACCAGAAAAAAAGATTAAAGTGTGCATTAAGCCCTAAGATTGAGCAACCATTTTGTAGTGGCTTTGATGATGCAAAATTCACTTTATTTTCAAAATTAGAACAACTTGAGAGTGATTGCCCCAATGAACTTGCCTTTAATTCATATATTGTTAATGATGCACACAATGGTGTTGGATCGTTGCTCCTAAACATCTTGACAGTTGGTTTGAATAATAGATATTACAAGGAAATGATTAGTTACATTGACTATGAAAGAAGACAAGCTGCAAACAAGAAAGTTGTAGAATTGAAAGCTTCGGCTCAAGAATTGCAATTCATAATTGAGGAATTGAAAGACCAAGTTGACGATTTGAGCACTAGGATAAGTAAGATCACTTATGAACTAATAGCTTTAGAATATCATAATGGAAAATTTCAAAGTCAAGTGGAAGTTCTTCAATGGCAATGTAATCAAAATATGATAAGTGGCAATGAAGAAGTTGGTGTCTATTGAGCACTTTAAGGTTGTTGTTCATTCTAATGCAGGTCATACTGTTGGTATTATTTAAAAAAGAAAAAGTGAGGAGATTTTGTAGTAATTATGGCTAGATTAGCAACTCTAAATCATTGTGTGTTCATGGTACACCTTGATCTAGCAAAGCCTTGGATGATAATGTTCAATGTTGTCATTTCTATTTGTAAAGTCCTAAAGGACCCCATCCATATAGTAGTCAAGCTTAACTCCTGTCAAGTGGCTTTCTAGCTAAACAGGTTATAATGATGCAACCTACTACAAGTAGGTTCACTTTATCTATTAAGGATGAGAAATGGATGCTCAATATCAAATTGGACTATCATTAGCTAGAAGTAACAGATCAGCGAGAGGTTGCTCAATAAAATATGGACAAGCATCATTAGGAAATAGAGATAGAATTAGATCTTTTGTCTCATCTCATAGGCATGAATGATGATCGTTTGCAAGCCCCAAGAGGAATCGGTCTATGGAAGGAAGTTGCACGTGGCCGAGGAATGACTTACACAAGGATAAAGTCAATAGTACATGATGAAAATGGTTCATCGAGCACACCTCACATTTAAGTTAGTTCCAAAAACTGAGTTTTAATAAGTAAAATGAGAATGTATAAGCTTGTGAGCTACTTGGTGGCCTTATATAGGTGTTAATCACACTTTTATTCATGTTTCTGGATGAATAATGAATAACCATGTATCATTAATGTATTGTTTATGTGAGCGAGATTCTCACCTTGCATTGTTGGGAGATGTAGTCATGGCATTCATGCATGGTCTTGAATGCATAGTGTCAGGACCTACCCAGGGGGTCTGTGACTGGTGTAGAAGGTTACCTGTATGAAACCTCCTATAAGCCTAAATATGTATATTGATCCATAGACACACATCTATTTTTGCTGAAAATTTGGTAGAGCTTCCTCTATAATCTGGACACTCAGGCTCAAGGCCTTAATACACAACAAGGGCCACATGCCCATCAAAACCTGTATAATAAATAAACAGATACACAGTGGCCCAGATTAGACAATAACAACCTACTGGGCATCCAGGACTTAATCACAAACATCAGACAGTAAATATTTCTATCTAACAATCAGGTCTTAACACAAATTTATTCAAGGTTTCACCAACAAACAATATAGGCTATATGTCTAGCAAAACATACGTAGCAACAAATCAAATACGCAGTGGCCCAAATTATACATTCATCCTACTGGCCATCCAAAACATAAACTAGTATAACCCGTAGATCACTATTTTACCTACTACTATTTATATATATTTACTATTGTGTAGCCTTTATTTTCTGTTGAAGGATTTTCGAATATTTAATGAGCAAGTAGTCCCACCAGAACTGGAATTTGGATTTTACAGATTGATTATATAAATTCCATCAAAAAGTCATACACTTTTGAAACTAAATATTTTTGTCAAAACAAAATTTCCTTCAAAACCAAAGTTTTTCTGAAAACTATTTTTCACCATTCTCTTATGACAGAAAATATGTATCTCTTAAAATAGCTTTTTCATAAATCTAAAATTTATTTATCAAATAAAATGTATCAAAATGTATTTCTTTTTCTTTAAAGAAAATATTTGTTGGATCCAAATAATTTCAATAGGTAATCAGAATAGATCAGATCACCCCTATACCATCCACAACACCAATCAAGTATTTTTATGAGATTACACCTTCCCCCTTATTACTCCAACTGTCACCGGGTGGTTACAAGTGCATCTGAGGGTTTCCTAGGATTATCCAGTGGTTCCAGACCCAAAAGAATCCAATAGGGAACCAGAACTGGATCTTTAAGTCTAACCGTATTACACCTGACCATTCACCCCCTTATTTCTCCTACAAATCAGAACTGATATATTATATAGCAAGAAATTTAGTATTCGGGTAAGCAACAATGTCAATACATATTAAAATCAATTAAGTATTTTCAAAATCAACTAAAGCATTTCCGTTTCTAATCTTTATTTAAAATGTAGAAACACCATATCAACACCTGGACTCCAATGAAACTCTTATAAGCAATCATGATACCATCAGTATTTCCTTTTTACTTATTACACGTATTGAATATTCATATCCCATGGTCACATTTCTCATTCTGCTAAACCGACAAATACCACCCTTTGGGCTATTACTGAGTTTCAAACCATTTTCTTTCCTGTATTACCCAGGCATACAGGCTGTTTACAGTGTTACCAGATTACCAATGGGTTTTCATTGAGTCCATAGTCTCAACTTATCCAAACTTCTCACATTCAAGTTATAAAATTTGCAGGAATTCAAGCATTACAATTTCTAGAATTTATCAATATCACATCAGAATCAAACAATAATAAAGTTTCTTATTTTTTATCAACTATACATGTTTAAGCTTAATCACAAAATTCTTGACAACTTTTAATCTGAGTATTACGAAATAAAACTAATGATCTAGGATTACTCACTGTATCCCAGAGTAGCTGCTGCAGCTTACCGTAGGATGGAATGCTGCCAGTGGCCCAAAAGCCATGACTGGCCGGACCAACTAAAAAATAGGGGATAAGTAAGGTTGAACTACTGAGAACCCTTTTCAGCCTAAGGGAATGCCAAAGAAGGAGGCTACAACTGGGAGGAGGCTGGCCAGATAGAGCTGCTTCATCGGACTTTCATTTCCAACTGAGTGGAATCTCTACAGTGCCGAAGGATACTTCAGCCGAAGAGGAAAGAGACAGTAGGAAAAGATGGTTGAGCTCCTTTGAACAAGAGTAACACTTTGGAGGGTAGTAACCAGCCAAAATCATGCCGACCAAATGCCATACTCCAGAAAGTTTCGGAAAGAACTCGAAGAGAGGAGAGGAAGAAGGTCGGTGAAGAAGAAGGCCGTTTGGGTGGGATGCCGGTTTCTGGTTTTCTATATTTATAAATAAAAATATTTATATAATTTTACATTTTAGCCCCAAAGTTTGCACTGACTTTTCCTTGGCCCCAAAACTTTGTGCCGCCTTAACAAAGGCCTAACTTCCTAATATCTTGTCAATTTAGTCCCTATCAATCTTTCAGTTTAGCCCATTTTTTCAGCTTTAATTTTAATTTTAATTTTTTTATTTTCATAAATTTTTCAGGTGTTACACATAGCTTATTGCATAGGTTTACTTTATTGTGAGGACTCGATTTCACTTATGGTGTCGTAGGTCGATTGGTTGATCATGGCCTTGGGCCATTTTTTTTTGAATGACTTGATCTATTACAGAACATATACTTGTCAGCAGTGACATAAATTATTCGTTCAACCAAGTCCTTCAAATGGTCTACTAGCTATTGACTTAGGCCAATCTACCTATCTCCTAAGTCAGTCAACTAGACACATCCTAACCCATTTGGTTAATTGTGGCTATGCCAATTGGTACATTTTAATGATCTGCTATGCTTAAGCTAATTGACCAGCCATAGTCCAATGACTATTCATCTTGGGTTGTGTCATTTTCCTCTTTGTACCTGTATGCTATCATTCGATCCTTTACATGTTGAGTAACTACTCAGTCTGTGCTTATCGAGGGAATTGTTTGATTGTTTACATGCCAAGTGACTACATGAGCCTTTTCAAGTCAAGGGGACTATTCAAGCTTTGCGTGCCAAGAGGATTGCTTGATTGATTATATGCCAAGAGGACTACTGAGTTGTTTACATGCCAATAAGTTATTTGGTTTTTGCATGCTGAGGGGACTATTTGGTCTTTTACATGCCAAGTGACTACTTGATCTTTGTGAGCCAAGGGGATTGCTTAATTTTTTTTTACATATTGAGCAATTACTTGGTTTTTACATGCTGAGGGGACTACTCTGTCTTTTACATATCAAGTGATTACTTGGTTATTTACATGCCAAGGGGCTACTCGGTCATTGAAGTGCCAAGGGACTATTTAGACTTCGAGTGTTAATGGACTACTCAAGCTTTGAAGTATTGAGGGACTACTTAGGCTCGATTTTGAGGTTATGGCTCAATTTTTTTTATTTTCATTTGCTTTTCATTATTTTCTTTCCTCTCTTTTATTGATTAAACATATAGTTCATAATTTTAAATCTTTGTCACTTTTGTTTTTACCTTTTTTGACTTGTGTGAGCTCCTCTCGCTTAAGTTAACCAATCGTAACTCAAAGATCCTACAATGAATAGAATTAGCTATGCAAAGTGGAGATGGATCTTCTAAGCATGCTTTGATGTTTAACTTAGTGATCATTCAAAAGAAGCATATATTAGTTTGTTTGTGAGAGTAAGGGATGTTACCTTCTATGTTTATATAGTTGAGTCCATTAGTTTTGGGTAGATGTCGAGCCTTTCTTGTGAGCTAGAGATTCGATCATCTTTTGGCTTTTAGGTTGATCGATTCATGTGGAGATTGATATGTTCTAGGATGAGCATTTGAACTTTATGCATTTATGTTGCCTTTTAAGAAGCTATAATATTTCTCATGGTTTTTGTCATAATTTACAATTTTTCCTTATGTTTGACTAGACTTTTTTTTTTATGTAATAGATGTGTTCTCCGATTGGCTCCACTCAACCTATCTTTGAGTGAGCTCCACTTCTTTAACATTAATATATATTTTTAACTAAGCCAATAGCTCTAATATGGTTAACACTAGGCGCTTTGCTAAGGACATGGAAAAGTGCCCTGACTGTAGTCCTAATATGATCTAGTGGACTACTACCCCCTTATTGAGGTCTTTGATTTCCAAGGTTATTGTATTGAAACAAGTGAGATACTCCCTCAAGGTCTCTCGTTATCCCTATTGAAAGATAACCGGAGTAGCCAATGATTTCTTAAGCACTTGATTAGTCATGAATTGAGTGGAGAATGCTTTAGCTAGCTACCAAAAATTATTGATTGACTAGCGGGCCAATGTCATGAAGCATCTCAATCTAAATTTATTCAATGTCATTAAGAAGGCTCGACATTTGATAGCAGTCGAAACTCTAGACAATAGCATGGATGCTCGAAAAGCTTCTAAGTGTTCTTGATAGTCTGTTATTCCATTGTAAGAAGCAATGGTTGGATTTAAATGGTCTGTTTAGAGGTTTTATGTTTAAGGATGATGGTTTTGCATCTGAGTGGTTGTTGGGTTCATCTGGTTATAGAGTATTTGGTTTTGGTTTATGCATGTTGAATTAGGTTTTGGTGTGACTCATGGATTTGCCAACCTTAAGATGGATTATGTGGTAGAGTGAGCTAAGGGTGAAAGAAGACAGTGAGTTGAGTTTGGCATGGAAAAGGGTTGATCTCCATAAGAACATGACTCAATGGTTAAGAGGGTGCTAAAAAGAGGATCGATTGAGCTTATGCACAATAGGAAGCCTCCAACTCCACTTGCAGTTAGTGTACTTGTTCAACTAATATTACGTTCAAGTTCAATCATGATTTTCCAAGCTTTTTTCGCCATTTGATCTCGACGGTGCTTTTCTCACACTTATTTATGACGCTCACCCAATGACAAAGGAATGTGAGCAGAATAAGAGTGAGAACATCATGACATCTTGGTGACTAGGAAAGCCACAGATGGGTCTAATTGAAACCCTTCAGGAGGAACTAGTCGACAAAAGGAAGTTCACAAAGACTGCATAATGGCTTACACAGGGAACAAAGTCAACAGTGCATGACAAAAGTGGTTTGCCAAGCACATTTCGATGCTCAAGTTAGTTCCAGAAGCCAATTTCAATAAATAAAATGAGAGTGTATGAGTTAGTGAGTTACTTGGTAGCCTTATACAAACGTTGTTCACACTTTTAGTCATGCTCCTAAATAAATGATGAACAACCATGTGTCACTGACGTATTATTGGCATAAGCAAGATTCTTTCCTTATACAATTAGGAGATGTAGTTATGCCATTTGTGCATGGTTTTGAGTGCATAGCTTATTGTGGATTGTTGGTGGTTAATTTAATTATGTAAGACTAATTGCCATGCCCAAGCCAAGTCAATTGACTTGTAACTAACTTGGAGCCTTGCTGGTCAATTGTGGTGTAAGGCATCCTAGGATTGTTGCCTCTGAGTGATTTGCTCTATTGTGAGGACTCGATTTTATTTGTGGTGCCGCAAATTAGTTAGTCGACTGTGGCCTTGGGCCATTTCATTTTGAATGGCTTGATCTATTGCAGAGGGTGTGCTTGCTAGTAGTTATATGGATTGGTTGTTCATGTGAGTCTTTCAAATGGTTTGCTAGCTACGGACCTTGGTTGATCGATATGTTTGCTAAGCCAATTGACCAGTCACATCCTGGCCCAATCAGTTGACTATGATCATATGAATTGATAGATTATGATAATCTACTGCGCTTAGGCCAGTTGACTAGCCACAGTCCAATGATCGTTCATTTTGGGTTGTGTCAAGTGCATCAACAAAAATATTTCTTTAGAAATTTAAAGAGTCATCATAAAGTTTTCAAGTAATCCTCCAAACAAATAGTTTGCTACAAGGAAACTCATAAACAATGTGACTCTATCTTTATCTTTGTTGATGCTATTTCTCACCATTGTGCTAAGTTCATTGTCCAAAAATTTCATTGCCAATCAAAGCGGTCTTGGGGAGTCACAAATCAAAGTCAACCCTCTGGAATTTAAATTGTGTTTAGTTATTTACTATATTATCTTCTAGACTTTTGTTTGTTGTTGCAGGTTATGTTAGCTTTCACCCTATGTGTTAGTATAAGAAATAATAGATTCTTGCATGATATAAAATAAGAAAAGTAACCATAAAAGATCATCAAATGATGTCATTGAAATATGACGTTCAATTCAAGAGGACATCCTCTAGGACAGAATTTCTTCTTAATCCTTATAAGATACAAATCTCCTCTTAAGTCACAAATTTTCTCCGCAAGTCTCAAACTTTTCTAATAGTCACAAACTTTCTCCACATGTTATGAATCTTCTCCATTTATATAAAGTGCTTAGTCCTTAATATAAGTCAAAAGATATAAAGAGAATAATATTAATATAATAATTTTCTACAAGTAATTAGTTTGTTACTTTTAATCAAATATATTTTGCATGCATTACTTAGGGGACTAATAAAGGTATTTATAAAAAAGTTCAAGACCCTAAGCCTTCAATGTAAATGTATTACTAGCCACGGTAACCTGCCACACATGCATCAATCTTTGTCCACTATTGAGCACTAACCATTAAAACAATTTTCAATCATAACATTAAAATTATTTATTTAGAATTTCATATTAAATTAATAGAATAATATAACCTATATTTTTTTATATTAAGTGAATTAAAATTCTTTTTATAATTAATATTTAAAGCAATTAAAATTCTGACAGTTAGATCAAGTTTGTTTTCTTTGTATCACATTTACTGTTTATGGTGTAACCAAAATGGAAAAAAAAGGCTTGGTGGAAAAGGATCTTAAAGTCCATTATTTTAAAAAGTTTTGCCACAAAGTTGCCGGCTGTCTAAAAGGGTAATATCACTAAACCCGCTGAAGGAGAAGTTCCCTTTCTTTCCCATGTCTTGGTAAGCCATGGTGCTTGTGCTTGTGTGGAGACGAGCTGGAATTCAACGTAAGGAAATGTGAGAATATGTGAAATAAATATTTAATAAAAATATATAATTATATCAATTTCATTTTTTTGAATCTTTTTATAATTTAAAAATCAAGTCATTTTTTCTTTGGACATACAAATTAATTCCAAGTCTCTCACGATTAGTTTTATATTATGTAAAATTAGATGTATTAAGTATTATATTAAATTCATTTATTTTATATTATCATTTAATTATATGTTTATGAATAATATAATTTTACTCAAGTATTGCCTAACACAAATTAGAAAATTTGGTTCAAAACTTGCTTGTTTTTAAGAAGATGCATAAAATAAAATAACTAAATTTAATAACATAACTGAATTGTGAAAATATTTAATAAAATGAAAACATAAATTTAATAATTTTTTTATTATTTTATTCATGTACCTTATTTTTCACCTCATTGTATTTACAATTTGAAGCAAAAGATATTGCAATTACATGTTTTCATAAAATTTATTAATTATAAAAATGAAATATTGCAAATTAATGTATCAATTTATATATTATAAAATAAAAATTAACTATAAAATATATCTATATTTATTATTTTCAACACAGATTTCATTAAAAAAATATATATATCATCAAAACTTATATTGCTTAAAAATTTAAAAAACTATACTTGAATTTAAATTATAGATTTAAATCGAGAAATGGATTTGAGATAAGTTTTGATCCAATGATGCAACTATTACTTTATCTTGTATAATATTAAAAAATTATTTAATAATAATTATAATATAATTTTAATTTTGATCTTATACAATTTAAATTTTAGTTTCATTATTCCAATCTTAGATCCTTCACTAATCATACATTAATAAATGTTTTATTTCTTTATAAATATAATTATTTATTTATATATAAATTATTTAATACAAATAAAAAATAATATATTTTAAATTAAAAGAGGATTAAAAAATTTAAAAATTTTATCCATAATTTAAATTGAAATAGAAAAAATAAAAGATTAAAATTCTTCTCATTCTCTCTTTAATGGCAAGTAAGACACTCACTCATAATGAGATTTGAGTGATATGATTTGATTTTTAAATTCAAAATTTTTCAATTAATTAAAATTAGTTATTAATATGATATAATTTTAGAAATAAAAATGCTATTATATTTTAAATTAATTTATATTCAAATATTTGTGATAGGATTTTAGAATAAAAAAAATCATTTTGCGGGCTCCCGATTTTCTAAAGTTTTATAACAAACTAAATTAAATTATCAAAAAAGAAATTTAAATAAAGAATAAAAAGGTAGAATTATTTTTTTTAAGTATAAAAATGCTTCTAAGAAATTCTAATCATAAAATTTAATCTCAAAAAATAATAAAAATGAAAATAGGAATAAATACTTATGCAAGTAAATTTAAAATTTGAAATTATATCTATTAAAGAATTATAGAGTTTTTCGTATATATAAATAAATACTTTAAATGGAATTATATTAATAAATTCATATTGAAAATCAATTAGTGATAATTTTTTATTTCATAGATAGTTTTCAAAATATATAATTTCAAATTTACTACTTTAAATAATTTATTTTTGTATATAATATGAAATAAAATATTTAATATCAAAAATTGATTTTCAAGAAAATTTTTTTAATGAGTGATACACTTGTCAGTTATATATATACACACTCATCAAATCCTCATAAATTTAATCCCATAAAAAATAAACACCTTTAGAAATAATAAGATATTATAGCGCTCATATATATATATATATATATATATAATTCAAAGTAAAAATCATATTAATAAATTCAAATGAAAAATTTGTTGCAAATAATTCTTTTATTAATTGATTGAAATTAATTACAAATATTTTTTGTAATTCAAAAAATTTAAAATTGTAATTTCATTATTTTAATATATATTTTATTTTATATTGTATATAAAGGAAAATTTATAAATTTACTTCGAAATTAATTTTTATGGAAAAACTTTTAATAACAGCATAAAGCCTGTCAATTTTTACTCGTAGATGGAAGTTTTTTAGTAAGAGATATATAAATTAAACAGGGAATAAATTCAATTCTTTGGAAACAATTATTGTAAATATGAAGCGAATGAATAATTACATTAGAATTAAAGAAGAAGAAAACAAAGATTTTGAAGGTAAAAAAAATGAAAAGTGAATGAGATAAAGCAAATATAAAATAGAGGTAATTCTTAATTTAATTTTCTTGTACGAAGCAATTTTTATGATTGGATGTGAAATTATGTTTTTAATTCTAATATTTTTTATTGAAAGCTTTCTTACGATTGACCAAAGTAATGGTGGGATAATTTACTGTGGTATGTATAGTTGTTGATGCAAAAAAATCGTAATGCAGTGAATATTTGTTAAGATAATTTTATAGAAAATTTGATCTATTAGGAGTTTGAGTATTTTTATTGTTGAATTATCTTTTTTTTTTTAATTTTAATATAGATAATTCAAATAAAAAACATAAATCTCAATAAAAAATAATTTAATGATAAAAACATTTAATCTTTTAAGAGGTGCAACTTTTTATAGAATTATCTTATTTTGTTATTAGAAAAAAAAAAGATAAAATATAGTATATGGAATGCTGTAATATTAATGAATTTGAAAGAAAATAAAAATGAAAATAATAAAAATAGTATTTAATAATAATAATAACAAAGATGATGATGATAATAATAAAATTAATATTTAAGTCCAACCCCATAGTTGCAAAGCAAGGCAATCTATGATCTTTAGTAGAATTTTTTAAGGAAAAATATACTTTAACTCCCTAAATTTTTTCTTTGGAATCAATTATTTTCTGAAGTTTAAAATTAAATATTTCACTTCCATAAACTATTTCAAAAAGTGAGATAATTCTATTAAATATTAAATTTAACATAAATGGGGTAATTTATCCTAAACATAAATTTTATGGAATAATTTATTTGAAATGTAAAGTGTATTTTTATTTTAATTATATTTATATTAATATGCGATAAATTATATTTTATTATAATTATTGATATAAATTATTTTAAACTTAAATATTTAAAATAATTAGAAATAATTTATAAATAAAAAATTATACTAATATATAGTGTACTAATATTTTATATTGAAATACTAACTCAGAAACAAAAATTTATTGTATATTACCAATATTTTTAGTATTGACATTAGATAGATAGAGTTAATATTAAAAAGGGAGAAATACAAAAAATTCATTTTCACTTTGGGATGTTGAATTTAATCCCCACCAACTTTATAAACTCAAAATTAAAGTTTTAAATTATAAAAAAAAAACTTAAAATTTGCACCAATTAATCGTTTGATAAACTATTTTATTTAATTGGATGGTTTTTCATTAACTTTTTAAACAAGAATTACAATATTATTGTATGTTAATTTCATACTTCATTTTTGTATATAATTTTAAACTTGATTTCATGCATTTAATTAAAATTTTATATGTCTAACTTAATTTTCATTAATTACATAACATGAAAAAAATAGGTATCCAACAATATTATGATACTTATTTAACAAGTTCACGAAAAAATTATGTAATTAAATAAAACGATTAATTATGATGACAATGGATGTTCATTTCAAAATTTTATATAATTTAAGACTTTTATTTTTGTTATATGTATTTTTCGGACCAGCGAGATGGGCTAGCAAAAGTCAGGCAATAGGCTAAGTCCGGATGAGAAAAGAGTCAAGTTCGATAGATTGCTATTTGCACGAGTACAGAACGAGCTAGAGTCCCAACTCGCTAAGGAACAAGATCTAGCCTGCATAGCATTTTGCTATCTGCGAGCTTGCATTGCCAAAGATGAGTTCACAAAGTTCGTCCTCGCTAATCGAAGGTCAGCGATGACCCCAGCTAGTCCTAACTCGTGGACATTACATCTTGTTTAACAAAGAGTTCATTAAGGGAAGCCTAAAACAACAATCCTCTTAAACTTAATTCATAGGACCAGTCCACAGGAAGTAACACGCCACCCCACTCGCAGAAAGCAAACATCAAAAGTCAACCAACAGTCTGCAGAAGACATTTTGCAGTAGTTTAGGTTGTCTTGTACATTTATTTTAATGTAATAAAAATACAAACTTAATAATTACTATTGTAAGCTTCCCAGCTTTTATAAATAAGAGGAGGGAGATTATTGTAAAGGAGGATAAGGCCGGTATATTGAAATTCTATAGAAATTCCTTCAGATCAATACATTAATTGGATGTAGGGACCGATATTGCTCGATTTTGACCAAACCACGTTAAAAATACTATATGCATATGTTGCTCTTTCTCTTACTTCTCTTCATTCCTTATTTGCAACAACCAAGAAGTAGTTTGAGTTCATAAGAACTCCTTTAGTTAGCTGGATTCTGGCAGAACCAAAATTCACCGTCGATAATTTTAAATTTAAAAAATTGATAGTGATTTAGTCCAAGCACCCAAAGGTTGAAAGGACTTTTTGTATTTTTTACTATTGAAAATATAAATATAAATTAAAAAATATAAATTAAATGTAAAGAATAAATTGAGATAATAACAAAATAAAGTAAAAGATATGGATTTTCAGTGCAAAATATTTCTAGTATAAAGGTCAAAAACATTGGTTAACGAAAACAAATTAAAAATAAGTAACATGGCATACATACTTTCTTAATTTATTTTTTAATTTTACATTTATTCCTTCCTTTTTTTATTATTTATTTTATATTTATGACAATTTTTTTAAGTTTTATAATTGTAATTCTATTACACAATGTTTTTTAATATTTTTATTGTTGACGTTGGATTTTGGTCATATCCCAAATTCCGGTCAATAGGGGGTTCTCTGGGATCTCAGGCCTATTCTGGGTTTGTTAGTATGTAAACGTAAAGCAACAGAGTAAGTGTGACAAAGAATATGAGGGGAGACACTCAATTTTACGTGGTTCGGCCAAATCTAGACTCTCTGTACCTTACGTCCACAGCAAAGACTTTACTATTGTAACTTCTGAGGGTTTTCTTTTTTTTTTCTTCTAACAATGCCATCCTATTTATAGAGGAAGGATGAGCTTCATGCATTAATTGCTAGCTACAGTTATGTTACATCAAGTAAATGAGAAAAGACAGTGAAGAGACTGCAATCCGATTGTTGGCAGCGTGTAGGCTGTGGAGATGGATCCATTAGGCCGGCTGTAGGCTTTAGGGCCGTTTATCTGTGTTGAGCAAGATGCTTCAACGTCCTTAGCGAGGGCTCTTGATATTGGAGATGTTGTGGGACTCGCTACAGCAGGCGCAAGAATGATCGTCAATCTCGCTGGGTCGTGTTGTCGCTAAGATGTTGCTACGCGGGTCATATCTCGTGTCGCTATTATGAGCGAGACAAGGCTCGACACTTGGGATTACTTTTGTCATTACCACTTTCTGCTATCCACAACGAGGCCTCTCGAGAACTTCCTGTTGAAGCGCGAGGGTTAGTTTACGTTTTCTTCGTAGGCTCGTCCTCATGGGGTCGTTTTTCAGTGTACAACATTTATTATTAATTAAATTATCTTTGTATTTTTGTTTTAAAACTTTTGTTAAAACTAAATGTAATTATTCTTATTAATAAATTTGGGTAAAATTTA
>JANHAO010008429.1:0-19260 GCA_026873985.1 Saraca asoca | reverse complement strand
GCCCTGTGGTGCGCCCGCCTCGTCGTCTCGTTTCTGGGCGCCCCGCGCCCCCCCCCCCCCCCCCCCCCCGGGGGACCCCGCCCCCAAAAAAAAAAAAGGAAAAAAAAAAAAAAAAAGCTTCCATGCCCTCCACGACCACCTTAGCTTCTTAGGTCCCCTAGACAACAGTTGGAGCAAGGGGTGGCTGCGCAAAGCAATGTTCAAGTGCATCCATTACAGATGCTTCAACAACAGTACGTTTCTTCAATGCAGGCCTTTAACCAAACCCGACAGCAAGAAGTTTCACACGCACAGCAGCAGCAGCAAGTTCAATATACCCAACAGCCAGGGGTGACACTCAATTGCAGCAGCAACAAGATTCAGGAATGTCACTGCATGAATATTTCAAGTCTCCAGAGGCAATTCAGGTATTTGTCATGTAATGTTTTCTATTAGAAATGATAGACATATTTGACAACCATTTCTCATACTCATCATTTTTATTCCTTCTGGCTTGGCAGTCTTCGTTGAGAGACCGTGGCAAACTTTGACAGCTTTTGCAGCAGCATCCAAAATTAAAGCCAATGCTTCAGGCTGTTGTTATTGCTGCTTGTTATTTATTTTTAAGGTCTAAGACTCTAAAGCTTTGCTTGTTAGAAAGGAAGAAATTAGAAGAACAGTTTTCAGTTGATGTTTAAATTTCTCTTCTAGGCCCGTTGTCTTATGTTATTGTAGTTATGTGTGTTTGCCTATGTTTTCGTGGGAAGGAAATGTGAAATCCGAATAAGAGTGGTTAGCTGGCTCATTGGTTATATCATGCTTACATCTTTAGAGTTCCTCTGTCCTCCCTTTTGTCATCCTGTGATTTTCATTTATTTTGCTGTAGTTGGTTATCGTGTTGCAACACATCTCGAACTTTCTAGCATGCTTTATCCGAAGCTTACTAAAACAAAAGATGAGCTTGTCGATGATCTACGGAAGTTACCATTTTCTCAACATATATGGAATAGATTACAACTAGTAAATATTTTTTCTCAATTGAATTTTTCTTGATTGTCTGTAGGAAAGGTTGGACCAGCTGTAGCAGTACAATGTACAAGTTGAAGGGAGTCTCAACTTGCCGTTTTGAGGGAACTGTAAATGTCCAGATTATCCACAAAAGGGCACCCTCGCCTTTGTAATTTTTGCAGTTTTGATACTATGGCAAACTGAATGAATGAAATGCAGTGGAATTTTTTTCATAAAATCTAATGTGGCAATATATTTCGGCACAGTTCTTCCATTAGGAGCAGTATTTTTTTTTTTTTGATTTATTCAATTTTACTTTACATACAACATGATTTGATTTTATATGGTCTATTTATCTACTGAGATTACCTGTTTATATCAATGTTGGCTTCCTTGTGGTCTGTATTTATCATTTTCGTTAATATAATAACAATAGTATCCAAGTAATGTTGATAAAAAAAAAAAAGAGTTACATGATCCGAGGTGCCCATGATCCAAGAATGAAGAGTCTGCGTGAAGTTTATGGGCGTCGTGTGAGAGACATTCTTTCAGTTAATGCTTGCCATTCATATGTGCCTGCAGCAGAAAGAAACCTGAAATTGTACTTTCAAGGACTTTGCTTCCCCAGTCACCCTCATCTCCACCAACACCAACATGGCAAACACCGACACCACATATCAGCCTACGGAGCTGTGACCGAAGGAGACCAGAAATAGTTATATATTCCAGTTATAACATATGTCTTCACTTTCATTCACAATAGAAAGAAGTCAGCTACATTTTCAATGTCTTAAAAATCATAAGTACAATTAATTATATACGTGGATTTTACGAAATTGATAGTTAACTTCTTAGTAAAAATAGAAATATATCCACAAATCAAATCTACTTAACAGATTTATCACATTTATAGAGAAATTTTATTATATTTCTGAAATAAAAGAAAAATTCTTACTTACGATGAAAGATACACACAAAAAGATGAATAGACTCATGCAGTTGGGTCCACCGTGATTATAGGTCTATTTTTTTATTTTTTCTCCTGTTTTAAAGTAAGAATTTTTCCTCGTTTCAAATGTATATTATATTCTCTTCCCTTGTTACGTCATCCAACTATATGGACACATGTCACACTATAATTTCAATTGAATTAACTCATTAATTTGCCAGTCTTATCTATTCTAATTCCCACACTCGTACTTGGGAACTTAATTTCTAAGTAGAACTAGTATTACAAAACCCATGCATGCTCATGTGCATGGTTTCATAGGCGTTCCCAAGATATGCAGATACGCCCCATCATGTGCATTGGAAGCAAACTCAACCCAAAGACCAAATCCCCCTTATAACTCTAATTTTCAGCATTTCACATGCATTCTCTTGAAACTGATCTCTTTTTCTCTTTAAGGGCCCAAAAACAAACGGAGAGAGAGAGAGAGCACTTTGGATCATATATTTAGATGCAGCTGGTAGAGGATAGTGGTGATATGGAGAGAGGAATAGCATGGAAGCCAAAAGTAGAGATATCACCAAATTGTCCAAGATGTGGTTCTTCCAACACCAAGTTCTGTTACTACAACAACTACAGCTTAACACAACCCAGGTACTTCTGCAAGGGCTGCAGAAGGTACTGGACTAAAGGAGGATCCCTCCGCAACGTTCCCGTCGGCGGTGGCTGCCGGAGAAACAGACGGGTCAATAATAAGACCATGAGGCAATCCAATAATATTATTGATGCTGCTATTCCTTCCAAGAATTTGTCCTATGATCCCAGAAAGAGCTCCTCTTCTACCTCATCATCTGCTGTGTCCGATGCTCCAAATATCGATCTTGCATTAGTTTATGCAAATTTTCTCAACCAAAAGCCAGATTCAAAGCCAGGGCTTGAGAAACCAGAAATGCAAGCAGTGTTTGATTGGAGTATACCAACTGCAGAAATCAGCCCGAGTTTGAGTTTACCAGAAGAACTTAGTTTTAATGGCTGCTTGAATCTTTCTGAACTTTCTTCCATAAAGTCCCATTTTAACCAAATGTACTTTTGTGAGTTCAACTGTATGCAGAATCTTCGAGAAGATAGAACTGATACAATCAATTTTGAGTTGCCGCCATTGCCATGTGAAGAGACAGTTTCACATGACACGATGATGTGGTCCAATTCTCATGAGATGATGTTAAATCATGACTTGCAAGCTACGCAACCACCAGGTTTTGAAGATGAAGCTTATGAAGAGGTGTTATTTGGTAATTGGAGCCAATTCGATTTGCCAAAGGACTCTTCTTTTTCCAAGCCTTGATAAAAATTGGGCTACTCTTCATTGTTGTTAATTATCTTTTGTTGCTTATTATGTATAGTCATGTATAAGAATAGATCAAAGTTATGACTACTGTAAAAGTATAATACAAAGATGTAAACAAAATAAGTCTTTGTGACTCTCTCTCTCTCTTTCTCTCTCTCTCTCTCTATATATATATATATATATATATAACACTAAATTTTTTTGCTTGGGCTATATATACCTATATATAGTGATAATCTATACTTTCTCTCCACACATTTCGTATAACTTGGACTTCAAATGGGTTTTTTGGGCAAAAGGATTTCTTCATGCTCGCAGACTAGGAATGTTTAATAGATATATCTTGGAATTTGGCTTTTCACAATGTTTTAGCATTGAAGTCCATTTGAATGAGTAATATTTCAATCAATCTCAATTACAGTACATTTCACAGAAATTTAAGCTAAATTATGTCAAATAAATCAGGCTAATTGAAATAAAAGAAGTATAACTATACAATCACTACTTTGAAAGTACATAGTTTCTGTTTGAATGTCATGTAACATAGTATAAAGTAGTTATTAGTCTCTAGATGATTGATCACGAACGATTGATTAAGACCAGTTTATGAAGGGATTACAATAAGGACAGTTTAAACCTTGGTCAATCGATCTGATATATTTGGTTGATTGATTCCTTTATAGAACTCAATCAAATAAGAATTTAGTGAATCAACCACCTAATTAACGCATAATAAAAGAGGTGGCCTAAATATATACAAATAAGAAAAATCTCATTTATGCTATTAATACAATAAAGATACGTAATCACACATCATTCATCAAAAAATATGACAATTAACATGTTTAGTATCCATATACACCAATAGATATTCCCTATTTAAATTATCTTTATTATATTTACTGAAACTTTACGAAGTTACTGATTTGACCATTGGAACATATTTAACGGATTATTTTCGTTGTATATGACTAATGTGCAAGTCACAAAATGACACTTGTTGTTCTAACGACCTACTGATCTCGAATAGAGAGTCTCACCATGCAACGGTGCAAAAATAATAAATAAGATTTTGGTAGTGATATTCCTCCTCATAATTTATAATTATTTTTATATTTATACATGTAGTATAATTATGACTTTGCTCTATATAATAAAATAGTTCGTAAATCATAATTATAATTTTTTTTTATACGAAAATTGACAAACTATATTTATTACACAAACACATCGTAAAAAAGAAAAAAATAGCTAAAATTAATTCCAAGTTAATGCGTCACATGTGCTCTTTTAGACCTTGCAAATTTTACCTAGTTTTGCAGATTTAACTTTTGAAGACTCGCTGCGTCCACGAAGGTGGGCCTTAATCTGCAGACTTTGACAAGTATAATGATCAACAGGACAATAAAATGGCTCTCGATGCCCTTCAAAAGTCCAAAAATGTAAGCCAATGGCCAATATATTTGTCCTCGTTTTCTGTCAGAAGTCTGATTCAAACATGTCATTTCATGTTTGTGGATTGACCTTAATCACACACAGTATTATCTTCGAATTAGCTAGTGATGAAAATGTTGCAAGATTCACGAACCACAGCCACAACTTGCAGCGATCGAGTTGGCCATCTAGACCAAACATTGGCCACCAAGTTATTTGTTTTTTTTTTTTTAATTGAAAAAATATTCAAAGGTTGAACATTGTGGACATATTAATTAGAACCAGAGACTTAAGAAGACAACAAATAGGACATGAAACTTCGTGCAACACATGGTCACAGAAAGCCCATGATCGATGTGGATCATTTGGACAAAAGCATTTTTGTAGGTGAAAAAAATATATAATTAATCTTAATTATAATTCACAATTGTGGTTGCAGACCGGTTAACAATTATCTTCTCATTAGAAAATTATAGATAAATATAAAAATTAATTATTACAGAAAAAATTATGAAAAGCATACAATAACTGATATATAAATATGCTCCACAGTTTAAAATTACACTCTCAGCAAGCCAATTTATTTGTATATCTCAATTCGGTGTGTCTGATTGATTTATACATATCAGTTTAATTTGTAGTTCTCCATCAAAAATTTAAAATGCAAATAGCATCATATGGTCTGATTGAAATATTATAAATATGTAAGCTGAGAAGGAGGAATTGAGATTGACTGAAGTTATGATCTTTCAAGTTTTTATATTTATGTATAATAATTTCAGATTTATTTTTTTTAAAATTCAAAAATTATATATATTTTGGAACATTTTAAATTGTGTGTATGAATATATTAATTATTATTTTTTACACTAATCCGTAACTTTTCGGAATGCAACCGCGATCGAAATGGCATTTTGAATACCTGCTGCGTTTGTTATGAGATTGATGATCTGGGACGCTGTTTACGGCGCAAAACGGTGGAGGACGGCGAAAACGTGCATAGATTAAAAGGGTGGGCTTACCGTGTGCAAGCCGTTTGCGGTTTCCACATTTTGTTAAAATATATTGTGGATGGTTTGACTGAATCCTAAGTAACTATTTGGTATTTGCATGAATTCTTGTCATAAATTCAGGAACCCCACTCGCTCCTGACCGGTCAGCCACTGCCGCGCTGCTCTTTCCTGCCCGTTTCTCTTCGGGCCGGCTTGCATCCTCATATTTTATTGGAATTTAATTTCTTTTTTTAATCGTGTTCTTATTGTATTGAAAAATGTCAAATATACAATATTTTTTTTAAACCTTATTACACACACACACATATATATATATATATATATGTTGTTCGTCATTGCATAAAAAATTTATGTCTTTTCTTTGATTTGATAAAACATGTTCAAAAGAAGAGATTCAAATTTTTTTTTCTCGCTTCACATGCTCATACTACTAGCTAGATGTAACAAAAATCCTGAGCACTTTCAAGTTTAAGCTATAGTTTGACTAACACTTCCTTCTCAGTAGTTGAGTATGATAGCCAAAGGCACTTGCATAAAGGTTTAGATGGTAAAGATCAACAAAACCCTTTTAAAACTGAAATTAAAGACCATTTCAGAAGTGAGAGTACGATGCTCAGAATCTAAGTATTATTATTATTCCTGACTATTTGCAGCAGTTGAGGGTAGAGTGATTTTTTTAATCATTTGCTAACAACATATATAACCATGCTTGACTAAATATGCCACATACATGTCACATGTTTGTAGTTATGGATTCGATTAAGAATGGATGAATTAATTTTAGGATTTTATATCTTTGAAAATATTTTTCAAAAATTTTCTTTTCAGATTTTGCAAAATCAACAAAAATACTTGAAAATAAAGAATAAATAGTTTACAATATTAATAAATCATCTTCAATGTTAACAATAAAGAATTATAGCAATATACAGTGTAGAGCTGGAGAGAATCGTCTCTAAGGCATACATTCACTTTTAAGCTATTAACCAAGCTTGAAGCTATTAAATATCAATCCTTTTGAGTTTAAAAGAGACACTCGGATAAGACTTTATAATGATTGTTCAACCACAAACGAAATATTATTTAAGAATCTTAGTTAAAGAAGAAAAATAAAAAATTCAACCACGCTTTCTACCCTCAATATGACTAATCCTAGAAAACCTAGTAGTGTTTGAAGAGGAATGAAAGAAATTTCAAGAACTCAATAGTTTAGATTACAAATTGAAGTATTAAAGGAATAGATTCAAACAAATCTAGTTTAAATTGAAGAAAATAAATAAAGAATTAAAGCAAAGATAAATTGGTTAGTATTTATCTCAGAATTATTAGGTCTTTTTGCTATTAGAAAAAGTGTAAAATGGGTATATATATTAAATAAATACAACACACAATAAAATAATTGTTATTTGAAAATGTATCCATTGCGATCAGAATCGTAATCATAATTACAAATTCAAATTTTGAATTTTGATTAGAATCACAAAAACTAGTTCAAAGCCATTCAATTGAAATCTCAAAAATTTAGTGTAAAAGTTGATCCAAATCACCTTGAATTGTAAATTTTCGACCACTCTTGAGAGGCTTGCGATCAGAATCACAAAAACTAATTAAAATTTCTAATTTGAATTGTAAGGTTTTCAAAGCACTCTTGCACTTATCTTGTTATCGTGAATACAATATAAAAGTCCTAATTTGAATTGTAAGCCTGGAGTTTGAAAAACAAATTTTGTAAATTCATTTCAAAACCATTTGAAACCATTTCAAACATTATATTTCAATCCAAAAATATATTTCCAAACTTAAAGAATTTGATAAATCATTTAGTAATATATTGCAATGTTTTTGGTTAAATTTCTCAAAAAAATTTTAATCAAACTCATAAGACAAACCTTCCAAAAATGATTCTGAAATTTGAGTTAAATTCTGATAAACTTATACCTTTACAATTTTGACTAAACAAGGCCTAAACTAAGTTTTTATCAAGAAATCCTAGGTCATCCAAGATTGATTCGTTGAAAATAGAGACCATATTAGCTGAACCAAAATTATTTATTACCATCAAAATACAAATTTACTTAATTTAGAAAAATAAAGGCTAAAGTTAACAATCTCCTCTTTCTTGGTGATGACAAACAATTTTAAGGTTAAATAATAATCAATTAACCAATAACACAAATAAGTACAAAAAAATCAAAACTCCCTCTAAAAATAACAACTTTCCCCCTCAAGGCATGCATAACAATTTAACACACAAACTCCCCAAAATACATAAATAATACTCTCCTTTTTGGCATATTAAAAATGATAAACCAAAAGACCAAACAATTAATTAGAAAGCAACAATCATATTGAAATAAATCAAAATATCTATAAAATATCCAAAAGTTCTATAGAATCTAATCAAAGTCAAATAAAGAACTAGCTAAAGGAAACAAGTTTTAATTAGGGGGAAAAAGGGCAAAGGGATCAGGTAAGTAACTATATATTAGGAGAAATGATTACTGGATCTCATTAAGTTATTCTTTCATATTGTTCAGCCTTTAATGAAGGTCATAAATCTTAGCATTTATATTTGCCTCGAAAAAGTCAATTTGTTCATTCATTTGCTTATGATTGGCTTGAATAGTCTGTTCCATGCTTCTAAAACATAGAGTCTGCTGTAATTACATTTGCCTTAGCAAGTTCATTGTCTCATTTTGAAAGTTTTTAGAACTAGAACGAGAACCCAAGCCAAAACCAGAGGCAAAAGATCTCCTTGAAGTAGAACCATCTTGTCTAGTCCATTTTTCATTGATGAGTTTAGGTTGCATTTGGTGAAGATCCCTTCATTTATAAAATTTGAGCTATCAACATTATCAACTTCTTTCTCTAGAGTCAAAGGAACTCAAAACTGAGAAAAGACTTCAATAAGGATTATCCCATAGGGCAAAAAACTTTAGTTGGTCTTTGTAAAGAAAGTGCCCATGTATGTCAAAATGAGATATACAATTTTGATTTCCAACCCAGACTTCATTGCTCACATCAGTAATAGCTTATTCTTAACAATTTTAGTTGTGTTAATGTGGCTTGGAAGTATACATGTCTTTACAATTGTATAATAGAGGAGATGATCCTCCACGTATAAGCCAATGATAATTAATTTGTCAATAGTAAAGACGGGAGTAGTGTATGGAAAAAGTAATTTAATGACCTCTTCCTTAGAGTAGTATTCTACATCTTAACTAGTTATGAAACTAAGCCCACTTTCCATATCAAACGACTTGCACAAGGTCTATACATTCAAGGTGATTGATTTTCTCATCACAGAAGCAAACAATATACTATTTGCTACACTTAAGCTTGCATAGAACATCTTAACAAGCTTAGGATAACATTTTGCACTATATGTTACAAATTTTAGCAATTTATATTTTAGAAACAGACTAAACAACTATAGATGAATCTCTTTAAAAAATTTAGGATCCCAACACCTTAATGGAGAAATAAGGTTTTCCTTATATTTTAAACATCTCTCATACGACTCTTTAATTGGGAAAAACTTTACTCTTCAATGGTCACATCCGTCAAGTATGCACGTTTGTCACCAATTGTCTTTCTCTTTTTCAAATTGATGGCAAAATATAAGTCATTTTGGTTGAAAAAAGAGAAAGAAAGAATTTGGAAAATTTTTGGGTTTTTGAGATTTTGGTGAATCTAAAGGTTTAATCGATGAAAGTTGAAGGAAATATGTAAGGAAGTGTTTTAGTGAAGAGAAATTGGAACTTAATCAATGAGATTTAAAAAAATTTGAGAAAGAAGTGATTAGTTTGAGTGAGGGTGGCCAGGGTTTTGAGAGAATTTGAAATATATGTGCATGGTATACATAGATTTGTCTACGATTTGAATCGCGAAGTTAGAATTGGCTGAGCAATTTGAATCGCAATCATAATGTGAATGAATGTGGTTGATGAATGTCAACATCAATTTGAATCATATATCATAAAGAGCAACCCGAAATAATGCAAAAATGATCGATTCGAATCACAATTTGAACTAGAATTGTTGATTCAAATTGCAACCTAATAATGTCACCAAAACTTCAATTTTTTCAATAATTCCCTAGAAACAAACCATACATACTAATCTCAAACATCTAGAGACAATTAAACAACATGAAAAATTAACTGAGATCAACTTGGCACCTGTAAAAAGAATCAGGGGACTCTCTAATATCTAAGTTAGAATTGATTTAAATGATGAAAATAATTTAAATAAATTTAAATTAAATTAAATTAATTAATTGAAATGCCTTAAAAACCACAACAAATAAAGATAATTAAATCAAGAAAGTTCATTTTCCAAAGGATTCAAAATGTCCAATTCTTTTCTAATAAAAGTAAATTGATTTTCATTAAGAAGTTTAGTGAAAATGTTAGCAAGTTAAAAATGGATTTGAACACATTCAAGTTTAATTTCTAGTTTGATGAACACTTCCTCCTTAATAGCTGAGCATGGTAATCAAAAGCACTTACATAAAGGTTTAGGCAGTGGAGACCGATAGAGTCCCTTCAAATTTCAAGTCAAAGAGCCTTTCAATAATGAGAGTAGGGCGATTAAAATCTAAGTATTGTTATCATATTTGGTTATTTATAGTTGCTAGGTAGAATGATCTTTTAATTATTTGCTAACAGCATAATCTTCTTTAGCTAAATATGTCATATACATGTCACATATCTCATATTACTAGTTTATTAATTTTTATTCATCATAGTTGATCCAGATACATTGGAGCAAATGAAATTTGGGTGTATTACAAGAATAAATACCATTGTGTATATCGCATAAAGTTGAAGATTACAATCTGAAATGTACGCAAATTTATTAATACTAAACCCCATGTTTGAATATAGAACTAGTAGTCACTTGGTCCAAAACAGAAGGTAAGTTTTACCTTTGAGAGAAGTAGGTAATTGGCGGCTAAGCTTAGAATGATTAAGTTAACCAGTGCTGCTCTAGATGAAGTAATAAAAAGGAGTAATGCAAGAACAATTAATTAAGTACAAAGTCTCTGGTGGTTTGGAAATATTCACTATGATATCAGGCAATTAACCAGAACTAATTCTAATTAAATGGCATACCTTGGTCTTGTTCAACAATGATCTCTTCACAAAAATGGTCTTGTTCTCTGTTCTTGATCACTAAATCCCTATCCTGCTGTCTAAAGTGGATCATTAGCAGATATATATGCTCAAATCGACATGATCAGGTGCAACATATATTGCCAATAAATTTGCGCATGTTGCAAGAAGTTAGCCTTCTTCAACAGAATAAAAATAACTAAATTGTCCTTTGACTTCCTTACTGTTAATTAATGCGAGTTTTTATCTCTTGAACCAAATAATCATTATTAAGAGCTGAATTGATATAAGCAATTTGATCTCACCACATATTATCATACTGTATAAATATTTATATATCCTCATAAAACTACATACGAATATGATGTTTGCACAGTTTACTTTTATTTAGTTTCATTTTTAGTCTTTCAATCAACTATCAAATCTAATTTAGAGCAAATCAGAGGACATGAAATTTGTGAAAGAGTTGGACCAATGACATATTTATATCGTTAATCCATTTAAGTTTATCAAATGATTTATACAATTAAGAAGAAAATTACAATTTCTTATCCCCCCCCCCCCCCAACAAAAAAAAAAAACAATTTTCCTGTATCAATCCTCCAAAAAATTCTGTACACTAAAAATAGTCAAAAGAGATAAAATGACCCCAGAAGAGAAAAGTCTAAATAAAC
Organism: Saraca asoca; assembly: GCA_026873985.1. NCBI lineage: Eukaryota > Viridiplantae > Streptophyta > Magnoliopsida > Fabales > Fabaceae > Saraca > Saraca asoca. The sequence continues at coordinate 7,738 of JANHAO010008429.1, read as the reverse complement.
TTTTCCACTGTCGACTAAGCTGGGTACCAAGAACCCAAATTGCTTGGTATGCATGAAGAATTCCTCCATGCCTTCCCATGCATCTTCAATATCTCTATGGCTTTCTCCTTAGCCTTGCTTCCGCTGTCCACCTGAAGCACCAAACACAGCTTCGCCGCCACACCAAGTTGCAGCATTTCTTGAACAACAGTCGGAGTCGCAGAGAACTTGGAAATGGACAATAGAATCCTCAGAGCCCTATCATTGGCCATGGTCGAAACCCTAAGAATCTTCTTCGAGACTATGGCCAGCCCGGCTCCGTGGCTCAACAGCTGGGCTCGTCCCTCGGCGCAGCCACACATGATGTCCAGAACAACCAGCATCATTTCACAAGGCTTCCTGTCCTTACAATCAAGAAGAAGCTCTATCAGAACCGGCACCGCGCCGGATTCCACCGCCTTGACCCGGTTTCTCCCCCAAGAACAGATTTGGATCAATGTTTGAAGTGTAGCTTTTGAGGCCTTCTGAGAAATTTGATCTTTAAGGACTTGTACTAATTCGACGAACAATTCGGATCGTAGATTGAACATGTGAACTGGATCGGCCACTTCGAACATGGATTTCAGTAATAAAACTGCATAAGCTCGTGATTCGTAGTAACCCTTCTGCAGGGTTTTTGTCAAGGAATCAATGAATTCTCCATTTTTGAAGCTTGCAAGGGTTTTGGAGCCGGCTTCCGAGACTTGAAGGCTGTGGAGAATGCTTAAAGCTTCATCAACTGCCTCTAATTCATGCAAATTAGTTGCAGTACTTACGTTGTTATGTACAACTGATGCTAAGAATTCAACAGCACCAGCAGCTTCCATGCAGCGTTTGTTTGTTTCGCTCTCAGAAACGATGGATTTGAATCTTTTAAGACATTTAATCTGTGACTGTGGAGATTGAGAAGCTTCTTTGAGGAGTTTCGAGATTTGAGTTTTGCTGATCGGAGGCTTTGGCGTCGGAATCCTTTCGATGCCGTAAGAAGCGTTCATGGTGCACCAGGCTTGAATCAACCGGCGAAGGGTGTGGTTAGGGGTCAAATCTGTAAAATCCGAGAGTGGCTGTTTGGTTACAGGGCAGGTTTTGTTTTTCTCGGAAAATAACCACTTCTCGATGCTCTCTCGGTCGTAGGTGATCCCTGTGGAGACAGTGACTGGATCTCTCATGATTTCTAAAGAAATAGGGCAGACGAAGAATGGAGGAACATCAATCTCATCCATATCAATGAAATAATAATTAGATCAAATTCAAGAATATGAAGCAGAAAGTCTGGATTTTGAGAAACACCCAGATGAGAAAACTAATTCAAATCAAAGAATCTGTACTCAGACAGAAGAATCAGTGTTTGATGAGAAGAAAAAGGTTGAGATTTGATCAGGAGTTGTAGAACTTGTTTGGAAGAAGAGAGTTGGCAGTTGAGAGAAAGAATTGAGGGCTGTTCTTATTTATACGGAGATGCGTGTATGAAATGTGTGGAGGTCAAAACACACGCAAAAAAGGTATATAATAAAAAGCCTCCATTCATTAAAGAGGATGACTTTTCCAAAGGAAGGGCTCAAGAATGACCAACTTTACCTGGTCTCACACAACTTGGGTGAAATGAAAGTGAAACAAAATAGCATGTGCGTATTAGTTGGCTTACTTATGTAATCGTTTTGACTTTCTCTCTCTACATGCAGCTGGGCATTGGTTTTGTTTTTTCTGTCTTTTTTTATGAGGTTCATTGGTTTCTCTATCTAACTCGTGCCTCTTAACGTCGGGGGAGGGGGCGTGGTTTGACTGCGCTGGTCGACGCCGACAACAAATGTCGACCAAACAGTGTAGTTTTCTGTGAGGAGAGAAAGAGAGCGTGGCTGTTGTCATGTCTCACGGATAAAACTTTACTCTCTGGCTTACTTGGATTCCAGTTCTTTTAGTTGCATCAGGAGAAATATTTTTAATTTTACGTCGTCACCAAAATCGTAGTGAGGATAATAAATTTTAATTATGTAAAATATAATTTTATAAAATTGATATACGAATAATGACACAATTCAAAATCATCAGTGTTTTTGGATAGTTCAATTGATAATTAATTGATTAAGATTAAGTGAAAAATCAATATTAAATATAAATTTTTGTTAATTGACAACTTCTCTTGATGGAAAGGTTAGCAATTTAAGATATAAATTTATTTATAAAAAATTTTATGAATTAACTATTTAATTAATGCATGATAAAAGATATGATTAAACTAATTGACATATTCAACACCTATATATATTTATAAATATTTCTCTTCTTATATCATTTTCAACACACTTGATAAAACTTTATTCAAATATTGACATTGCATTTGAGTGAATTTCAAATAATAAAATTGACAATTAATTGACTTTTTTTTATTAGTGAATATAAAGATATATAATATGATTAGAGTATATATGTATTTCTTAAATTTTAGTACTATGATGAGACAAGAAATATTTATTTATTTCAATTATAACATGTGTCATTGCTCCCAACTTAGAAATTAAAAAAAATATAATTTTAAATATATATATTTTATAAAATTAATAATTAAATTTTTTATTAAGTGAAAATAAAAATAGCTGTTATGCAAAGAGATATGAATATTTCTATGAAAGGATAGTCACTGTTACATGTGCTGTCCACATGTGCGAAATTTTGGATATGGTCGATATGGATACAGAATTGCGAATCTGGGGCGATCGACCCGTTGGTGGGGTCTAAAACCTCAGGCTAGTTGAGACTTTTCAAAATTTTTTTTAATATTTTAATTCTTCTGATTTTGTGTCAACTTAATCACGTATTTGATTAATCTCTCCCATTTGATTAAAGAAAAATTGTACACATAGAGGCTAGAAATTTAAACGAAAAACCTTCTTACCTTGTAATTTTTGTCTCAAATATTCACATTGATAATAATTTAATTTGACTTTGTGATGTTATAGTAATTTACGAACTTGTATAAGGGTGTGTTTGGTAATACCAATACTTTTTGGATGTAAAAAAATAAAAAGGAAAAGCAAATAAAAAGAAAAAAATTGTCTTTTTTTTTTACTTGGATAAATAGAAAAAAAGAAGAAAGAAAAGAAAAAAAATAATTTTTTTATCTATTTGAATAGGGAAGAAGAGAAAAAAAATTAAATTTTGTTATATGATAATCTTACCTGCGAATACTTATTGTAATAACTCTATACTTATATATATATTAAACTAAGAATTTATAAATTTAATATTATTTTTAATAATATATTTAATAAACATATAAATGAAAATACCAATAATAACAAATTTTGATAATTCTAAATATCATGTGTTTAAAAATATGATAAAATTAATTTTACTAATTATAGATGAATTTTTTAGGATATTTTTTTCAAGTAATTAATCTTATTATATAAATAAAATTTATTTTTCTTCGAGTAATTGTTCTAAATAGTGTTATTTTATTAAAAACTATAACTCCATGTCAAAAATGTAATTGTAACTCCATTCTCGTCTTAATGCCCATGATCGCCATTGATTTCAAAAGGAACTTCGTTGCTTTGTGATAGAGAAAGTAGTGAAATTTGATTTGAGGTTCTTCAGTCTGGCAGCAGTGAATTGAAGAATGAGAGCAAATTTGCGATAAATCCATTTTTTCCTCCCTTCCTACCCACATGTGCCAAGAAAATTTTTGGGTAGGGTAGGCTGCAGCCCTTTTTTTTTTCCTACAACCAATCAATGGAAAATTATATTTTCAATCCCATTTCTTTCCTTTGATTTTCTTTCGACTTATTTTTCATATAAACAAGCAAAGGGTAAAATTTTTGGTGTTGAAATTAAACCCTAAATTTTAAGTATTAAATTTATTAAGTATTACATTTATATAGTTTGAATAATTTATTATTTCAAACATTAAATTTAATTAATAATTTAAAATTTTTATCACAAAATACTAAAATCTTGTATAATTATAAAATTATTATTGTTTATGATTTTAAAATTTTATACGTTGAATTTTTTAAATAATATGATATATTATATATATATATCTAATTAACCTCTTAAATTGGCTTAATTAGTAAGATTTGTTATTTTCAATTATTCTTGTCTTATGTTAGAATTTTGTTGCATGCAATCTTAAAGGGATAGGTGATTTGTAAATATCGCCATAAACTCTTAAAAGAGATCAATGATATACCCTAATCTTTGATAAAATCAATCTATCAAATTCCCAAACTTTCAATCACCATATAGATAATTAGTATCCCGAAAAATAGAAATAATTTTAGATATATTTATCTAACAAAATCTCATTAAACTAAAAGTAGTTATTAAATGTGTTTAATATTATGCAGTTGTTGTTGAACAGATTCATTAATTTTAATGAATTAAATAAATAAAATTTAATTTTCAATTTAAATCTCTCAATTAAGTATTGAAGTATTGTATTTAAATATATCCTTAGTTTCACAAAAAGAAAATTTATATCTTAGAAATTTTGACTAATTTCTGCCATTTGATATATGCTCCATTTTTTTTAATTAAAAATATGAAGAGCTTGTTTATTTATCCCCTATATAATAATTAGAAATTTTGTATACCCAATTAATCCATGATGAATTAAAAACAAAGTTACGGTCAAATCGGTGTAATGTTTTAATATTACTAAAATTAGAAGAAGACTAAATAGCAAATGGTCAACCCAAAATTATCAAATTCATCACATTAGTTAGTTAATCAAGTTGACATTTGTATTTTGGGTTTTTTAATTGGCCTTAATTGAATTCACATTCGAATAACTTCATTATTTGAGGTTGTCAGGTTGATACCCCGTTAATTAATTAGAAGTTTCATTCTCTTCTGGAACTTAGCCAGCAAGTTGATATGTATCCACGTTTCCATTTACCGTAGTAAGGATTTTCATACGGTAATTTCAAAAACGACCGCAACTTTTTATATATGCACTTAATTTGACTTGGTCAACTCAAAAGAAGTGGATAGCCCTGCAAGCACAGAGGAATGTCAATTATTTTCAAAATCAATGAATATTAATTTATCTAGCAAATCATATATGAATTAGGTTTATTATTTATTAATTTGAATTTAAATTTATATATTAATCATTCAATGAGTCTCAAATTTTTTTAAATATAACATTAGGTTCATCTAAATAATATATTTTATATATAATAAATCAATTATTAATAAAAAATACTTATATTTTTAATCATAAAAAAATTTCATAATTATATATATTTTTATAATTCAAAATGAAGTTGTTAACAGAACCTTTGATAATAGATCTTGATAAATCTGATCCAATATAAAATAATTCAGGCAATATTATATGTGAATCCATAATCATTCTATGTTTTCATGGTGAGGATTTTACATGTAAGCTCACGTATAAATATTATTATTAACTAAATCGACTTTCAACAGTTACAATTTCATGCATGTCCGTCAAATATATTTAGTGATCATGTTAATGATTAAATATTTAGATACTGTAAATTGATATATTAAGCGATACAATTACATTCAATAAAAATGTTCAAATTATTCTTTATTTGAATTTAAACTTAAGAGAAAAATGTATTATAGGAGACTTGGCTCAAGTGACAACTTTTATGTCTCATTCAACAAGTGGTATCAAAGGGTGGAAAGTTCAACTTCTGCGCATCTCATTTTCCCCTCTCCAATATAAGACCAAAAAAAAAAATGTGCATCTTAATAATTTATCATTCGTTGTCTGAAAAAAAAAAGGAAAAAAAAACCTACCAGGACCACAATTCCTAGCATTAGGTGCAATAATACTGAGAAAATACTATTAAATATGTAATCATACTTATAATAGTGGCATTAGGCGTTGAATGCCTTACCAAGTCAAGTGTGGTCTTTGCTAGCATTAGCACTAACTCCATGTGCAAAACAAAGATTGTCTTATTAGGCAACATTATAAAAAATGCGACTTTATTAAAATGTGATGATAAGCACAACAACTTGGGTTTGGCCATATAATGTTATGATTTGACAGGATAAGGAGCGTTGTTTCAAATTACAATGGAATTATTACACAAAAAAAAAATATTTTTAATTTTATAGTTACTTTAATATTCAAAATTATTAATTTTTATAATTATTCAATAAACTTATTTATAAATAATAAATTGCATTTGCATAAAATCTTTTTGTATAACTTTTTTATTCGTAATTGTCAATCAAAGTATATAAAAATGATCAAAATACTTTTAAAATAAGAAAAAGTTAAAAAAATAGTATACAAAGTTAAATCCCTTTTAAATTTGAGACACAAGATCTCTATATTATACTTGATTTTTTCATAAAATTTTGTATCAAATTTAATACATTTATCCTCTCAAATAACTCATAATAAAGATGTTAAGTATAATTTATCACTTATAAATAAATTTGACAAATAATTATAAAAATTAATAATTATAAATGTTAAATATAATTTGTTTAAAATAGAAGAGAATAATTTATATTTTCTCCGAAATAAATTAAACTAGAATTGACAAAACATGATCCAAATTGAACCATCCAATATTAATTGTCGTATTTTGGAAAAATAACTATTTGTTTTATATTCTATTCCATGAAAATTTCTATTTTTTCTAATTATTTTCTTTTTAAGTTAAATCATTTTGTTACACTCAATAAATTTACACAATTTATAACTAGATCTTTATATCCTTAAAGTTTGTAATTGAATTACCACAGCCAATACAAATGAATATTTTCATATAATTATTAAAATACTTAGATATATATATATATATATAAATTCATATTTTATATGTATAGAAGATTTTTTTTTTCATTTAGAAAATGAATGTAGCAGTACATATGTATATTAATTTTAATTTTCAGATTTCATAAGAAAGTTATGGAATTATGGTTACGTGGAAAACCAAATTAATTACACTTTCCCTTAATTACAGTGTAAAGCCATCTTTATATATATATATATATATATATATACATATATATGGAACTTGGTATTAACTCATTATTATATATATATATATATATATATATTTTGGTAATCTAAAGTTTGAATAGCCTAGCTGGGTCAACTCAATTTTTAAGGACGGAAGCTTAGACACTGGAATCTCAAGGCTGCAAAATATATTATAGCGATTAAGCAAAGAGCTCTGATTGCTCCATACTCTTGGTACCGAGAATAAATTGTAAAACCTCCTGTCTATGGTAACTTTGTTTTACTCTCCTTCACAGTTCGATCACTTTCCTCAATTAATTCTTGCCTACTCTTTTCTTCTATTAATAGCTATTTGGAGTATTTTAATCTGTTTACTTTCTATTTTGGGTGACAGTAAACGAAGGAATGTTATGGTTCACAATATTAACTGCTGTTTCAGTTTGGGATTGTAAACAACTCAGATTGAAAGTATCAAGTCTTACTGTTCTCTTGGTCAGCTTTATAGTTTTAAGCCCTTTATTTTACGTCTCGATATCGTGGAATGGTTGCTCTGAGAGCAACTCTGACTCTGATGTGGACCTTGATGCTGTGGATGAAGATTTTCAGGAAGAAATCTATTCCGGCCAAGACGCGCTCCTGTTGTTCAAATGGATCCCCCAAGTCTCGGATGTAAGCAGTGTTGGGAAGAAACAGGCAAGCACAGCGGAAACAATAAAATATCAATCCCACACAACTCCTGTCTTTTGTGTGAATCAAATCAGA
>JANHAO010008428.1:0-19235 GCA_026873985.1 Saraca asoca | reverse complement strand
TTAGATCTTGGGATGAGCTTGAATTTGAGGTTTTATAAAGAAATTTTTGAAATTTTCTCTCTCTAGATTCAAGCCCTTCTTTCACCTTCCCTTATGAATCTCCTAGTACTTAGTCATTCACCAAACCTTAGTGTTGTCTGTAAGGAATATAGTAGCTCTATTTAATTGAGCTTCCTCAAAAGTTATACCAGCTGCTTAGAAATATTAGTCTATATTAAATACAAAATTCTCAAGCTTCTATGCATCTTTCTTACCTACATATAACCTTGGATTAGGGGTTTTCACCTTTCCCCTTTACCATTCCCAATAGCCATTATCAATACCTTCATTGAGTTTGCTATATCGCTCACCGAGAAAAGCTGCTATAACATCCATCAACTTATTGGTAATGTCTCTCATAGCATCCCATAAATTCTTTTGAGTGTTCTCAATAACAATAAGCTACTCACCAACTTACGGAGCATCACTAGTCTCCATGTTTTCAAATTTCATGCTAGCTTCGATATTCGAGACTTAATACTTAAGAAATTCCTAATTTTGGCTCTTCAAAAAAGTTTAAGGATCTTTTTGCTTTTCAAATTTCTTGGGAATTTAGCAACTTCTTCAGGATTCCTGAGTGCAATGTTAATTGCATCAAAGCATTTAGTAGACATCATTTTCTTCAACATAATTGGCTTATTAAAAAGGTGTAGCAAAAAATAGAAAAGCATGTCTTAACCACACTCTAAAACCAGACTATCATAGTCCGGAAGCCTAACTATTGAAACATGTAGTGCTTAGTCTCTTCACTTAGTGCTTAAGAATAATCTAGCCAACCGGTCATAACCATCTTAGTTTTAAAAATAATAGGTAACAGTCACAATTTATATCATATTAAGACAACCATAAGCAATAAAACACATAGCATAGAAGTAACCTATTCATGTATATAGGTAACTAATTCACTCATATTGGCAAACTAGATGCATTCATGCAATTCATACATATGTAAATGAATGCAACGCCAAAAATGGATAAATTTATGGGACAATATTTCAATTAAAGAGGGTCACTACTTTTATTCACATAAAGCCTCATTACAATACTTTGAGTGTGTAAGGGAGGCACCAAGCTACATACTCTTATCCCTAGATTAATGCCTCGATACCCACCCTACTCACCAAACACTCCTCTAAAGAGAATTCTAAGCCCAAACCCTCATGGCATAAGTAGATGTACTTTTTCTAGATTAACATGATGGCTTCTCTCTAATTTCGAAAGGAATGTAATGTATCATGATACACTGATACAATGATAAAAATATAAGAATCACAATCATGTGCTTATTTTGCTTATTTACTCGCACTAGACAAGTTACGTTGGTCAAAATTACATAAATATTCCTAAAATAAGGAAAAATAAGAAAAATAATTTACATGTGCATTTTCTCTCAAATTCACACCACATGGTCTTCTCTTCATGCTTGACTTTTTTTTTTTTGGTTAAGTGTCATCCAAATCCAAGCACATTTACATATTGAATTTGGTTACAAGTCCCAATTTGTGCACACATGCATGCATTTTCTTCTATAGATGCTTTACCTCTAAAACTGTTGCTGCCATTACACATGTGCTTTAATTTTTAGAGCATGAATTTTCAATGTGGGCCTATGTTTTCCCACCTTACATGCTCTAAAATGCTTATGCCTCTATCTTGTAGGAGTTGTATAACACTAATGAGTTAGAGGAGAGCAAAAAGAAGATTGATGATACTTATAATAAGGCATTGGCCATATACCATATTGTGTATAATTACCCCACGTTATGAGTCCAATTAGCTATTGTATACTCCCTTGGAAGGTTGCAGGGGTTGCACTTTTAAGTTTCAATAACCTCAAACAGGGTAAAAGAATCCCCAAATCGATACCATAAAAGATCTTTGGTTAATTAGACCCCAGAACACAATCTTATGCTCCAAGCATTTACTAGGTAAACATTTCCTATGATACTATCCCATAATCTCCTATCGTATTGGATACCACATACATTCCTAATGTACATAGGTCCTCTAATATCCTTTGTTAGTTCATATAAACATACATCTCTTTATCTTACTTTCTTTTTTATCATATACTTGAACATCCTTGTCTGCTCTTTGCTAACATATAACTAACATGTATGTACCTCGTCTTATTTATATTCTTCATGATGCATACTACATGCTTATATAATGGGGTTGTTTATGAAATGCACTTCTTGAAAGGAAATATTTATTCATCTAGTTTTGATTGTATTCATAACATAAAATAATATTTAATTAAGTAAAACATTGGAATAGAAAAAGTAGATAAGAATAGTTCAAAATGATTATTTTATTATTTTAGAAAACTAAGAATATGAATAAATTCTATAAATTATTTCCAAAAGACATCCCATCAGGTAAATCAAATTTTAAGAAAATATAATCTTAAAACATGAAATTAATTGTGAAAACATTCCTTGAAAATTATTGAATTCTTAACATTCATTCTCACATGCATAAGGAAAATTGGGACTTCTAGATTAATCCTCAACTTGAACCATTATAACCTTTCCATACTATAACCTATATCATACATACATTCAATCAAGCATTCACATATTCACATGGGAAAATAATACCTAAATTCTATCTTGTATCTACAATTCCCATATACACTCGGGTCTAAGCTTGAATTCATCAATCCTTACATTCCAAGCCTATTCCTAATCTAATCCATAATCTCTTAATATACACCAATCTAATAACAATTCATCATTTTTCACTTCATTAATTTAGACCTAATTCTAATAGGTAACATCTCATAATCATATTCCCAAATACTAACATTCAAAATACATTTAGGTTGATTTTCAAAAAATATCCTTTTTCTATGAAAAAAGAGCTAGAAAAGTAGTATCCCATTCACCTGATCATATAGAACTCAACTTATAAGTCTGTCTCTAGTATGAACTATGACTTTTGGTCTAGGCCAATGTTAGCCTTGCTATCATGCTTTCTTCTGTTTTGATGTTAAAAAAATAATTTTGATTAATGTCACAATCTAACTATATGTTTTTAGTGTTTGTTAATTTTACAAATTCAAAGTTAATCAAGTGACATTCAAGATATGCACTATAGACATGGTATTTTTTATTAATTTTACTTGGATTTTTTTTAAGTGTGTTCTCATTTATTTTTATCCAAATAAGTTTTTTAAAATAACTAAACTAAGGTAGAAATAAATCAAGTGAAATGAGCTTAAGATCAAATATTTTCTAACTAAGTTTTTCAAATTCTTTTTCATAAGTACAAATTTTATAAAAATTATTTTTCACTGTGTGAATCGATTCACAAATCGATTCATACTAAAAATCTTATGAAATGTACTTAAAATCAATTAGGTGATCGATTCATGAAGAAATATTTTGAAAAATAATTTTATCGAAAGTTAGAAAAAATTTTAAATTGATTAGGCAATCAATTCATATTTTTTTTACATAATAGTTGTTATATGTGAAATTTGAATAGTCCTTTATGGACCAGCAAATAGCCTGAGCATGGAAAAGACCCAGCTCAAAGAATTCTCATATCGCTACGCCTTCAATTCACATCGCGAAGTGACATCCTCTGCTCGAGTTCGTTCTTGATAGAACAAGCTTGACCTCGCTATCCCAAAGATAGGCACTTCCCTAGGCCAAATGATCTGGCTAGCAAGGCACAACTAGTGACTTGGGAGCTCGCTAGATAAAAAGCCAATTCATGTTCTGCCCAGCGAACATACAGGACCCACATGCAGGAGGCAATCTGTAGTAACCAAATTACAAGATTTAGTTTGTCTGTCCTATCTTATATATTAAATGCCTGATGTAATAGATTTACTACATGTAAAATGATAACTATAACCCCCTCTCCTCTATAAATATAAGAGGAGATGAATGTTAAAAAAAGAATGTTGATATACTGAAACTCTATAAAAATATTCTTAGATTAATACATTATTGTAGATATAAGGTCTGGTTCTGTCCGAATTTGGCCGAACCATGTTAAAAGTTGTGTGCTTCCTGCTACTCTTCCCTCCTTTTTTGCTTTTTTTATTCATTTATTGTCTTAAAACCAGGCTACAGCTTGAGATGATGAAAGAATCCCCCATTGGCTGGAGTTTGGGTTAGAACTAAATTCCACCGTCAACAATAGTGTAAATCGATTCATGCATCGATTCAGTCTTGAAGTTCTCTATGATCTTCATAGACGAATCAATTTAGATTTATTAGTTGGTAACCACTCTAAATCGATTCATAGTCAAAAAGTTAGTTATTTTTCAAATGTCAGTTGTCATACTATATATATAGCTCAGCCTCATTTCAAACATAACACATTTCATTTTATTCACTAAGCAAAATCAAGAGAAAATAGAACTAAAATAGATCTATTGCTACGTCATTTGATTTCATCAAACAAAGCTTTCTTGGATCAAATTAGTGAAGAACTCACACTAGTTAATTAAGATTTACATCTCAATTTTGGTCTTGTATTTCCAATTTTCCTATTCTTGGTTCAGTTTTAGATTTCTAGGTTAATAGAAACCTTAGATAGAAAGGAAGAGCTTGATCTTTCCTTCGCATCTTTTTTAGTTGTGAGATTGATCATAATTAGTTAAAAGTGTAGAGTGATTTGTATCTAACTAGGTTAGCAAAAGTGCAATTAAATCTTGTATATGAATTGGCTCACAAAAGCTCAAATAAATCTTGTGCTTAGTAATAAAAAGTGAATATCCGGCTGAATATTGTCTAGTGGATGTACACTTCAATTATGATTTTCAATTGAAGTGGAACCACTTTAAAAATCTAGTATTCTTTATTATTTCTTTTGCAATTACCTTTTTGCAGCAGTTCTGGTTTAACTGTTATTCTGGCTTAATTGATATTTTGTTATTGAATTCTGCATTATATCTAATCATTGACTGCAATTCAATCTTGATTATTAAATAAAGATACTCTAATTATTTTCTTCAAAGACTTCCACCATTGTTAAAAATAAACTAGAATCTAAATGAAAAGAGTATTTGTAAAAAGAGAAAAATCATTATTTTTAGGACCAATAGTTGCATTGTTATAATTATCCTGGTGTAAACAACTTAACTAATTAAATTTAATGAAAAACACACAAATGAGACAAGAAAAGTTCAGGAACACATTTGGTTCTGTCGATTTAACTTGGATTCAAGTTATTGGATCAGAGACCACATTGGGGCTTCTTCCTAATAGGGTTTCAACTTTGACTATTACTGCATTAGGATTTTGATATCTCAAATTTCATATATCAAGTTTTGTCTGATGTGATACTATCTGGTCGGCCACCCTTTACTACGCAATCGATCCATCCATGGCGACTATGCCTCTGGTCAAGTAGCTACCTTTCTAGATTCATATTTAAATCTAGCCAGATTAACCCTATGTGATATTACACCATAAGAGTGTATTACTAAAAAAAAAAAATTCTTCATCAACATAGTTGTATACAAAAAATAAGGGTCAAGAAATAGAAAATGATCAATGAAGTATGTCTTCTTTTCTCTATATAATTTAAGTACACTCTCTATATTATGATTTCTACAAAGGTTATTTGTTCAAGATCCCATGTTTATTTTCTTTATGATTATGCACATAAAATTTGATGCGCATAACAGCGTTGCTATTTTTATTATTCCTGCCATCATAGTGACATCATTTGTGGCCGCTAAGTTGCTAGCTGGTCGAAAAAGCCTCATGAGAGGTGGAGCACTCATGCATCCTACCAGTGGTGGTGGTGGAGGAAGTGGAGGTGTTGCTGGTAGCTGCAACGGACTCAAATAAGGATTTGCATTGGTCGGCCTTCTGTCGGCCAAGTGCTTGATAAGATGAAAACTTTTGTTGCAAATAGTACACCTATAAGTCAGCTTCAGCGGCGGTTATGCTTGTGTATGAGGCTGTGTTTGTTTTGGTTGTCAAAGAAGTAGCTTGGAGTTGAGAGGATGGAGCAACCTGTTAATGGGAAACAACTGAGCTATTAGGAGGGCGTTGAGTAGTGGAAGAAAAATTGAAATTTCAAATTCTGCCTAATTAGATTGTATTTCAAGTTATCTATTTTAAGCACTCTTGGAATTTCAAATTCTCTATCTATTTGGTCATTTAAATACCTTCTAAAATTATAATTCCTTCTCAAAATGCTCCATCCAAACACATTTCTGGAAATTTATCTCCAAGGATGCTTATATTCATGGCATGTTTTAAATATGTTTTCTAGAAAAATATTAGCCTTATATTCATTTTCTTATAGTTTAATATATAACCACATGTGTCGTAAATTGAAAGTAATACCAAGCTCACTTATTTTGTTTAAAATTAGTTAGGGTAATTGAACTCATTGTGTCATGCAGATATGAAAATAAGCTATCATAAAAATAATTAAATAATATTTATGTGAGTAGCATTATTAACTATAAATTCAAACTTCTTTACAGAATCTACTAAAAAGCTTTTTTATTTTTTGTCAAGAATTATCTCTAAATCTGATACTTTGGAGTCTCCATGAAAAAAAAAAATCTCATGGAATGCATTTTATAAGTCAAACATGTGCCCTCCATTACAAAAGTAAGAGATTCCGGCCAATTTAAACGCTTAATCCAACCACCTAAGCTAAGCCCAAGTGTCATACACATTGGAAATTAACTTTCAAACATTATAGTGGATGAAACTTAAAGAAAAGTATAATGAAGAAACATAGAATATCATGTGGCATTGGAGTCATCTACTCGGCGTGTCTCATGCAACGTGGAAGTAGGCTTTCCATAGAAAACTAGCCAGGGGGATAGGCTTATTGGTCATCACCTCCCTAAAATTTTGTAAAGAAAGTTAATTTATATATATAGAAAATTTGTAAAAATATATATATAGGCTGCCCTACCTAAAAGTTAGGATTAATTGCATTTTTTTGTCCATTTAAAATATAAATCAATTGCATTTAATCCCTCTAAAAATTAAAATTATATTTTCATCCCTTAAAATCAAAATTAAATTAATTTTGGTCCAAAATCTAATTTTCATCTAAAAAAAAAAAGGTTGGTTAGATTTAGGGAAGTAGGGCAACAAAGAAACTAAGGACATGGTGAAGGATCACGCTAGAGTTGCAAAAACAAAAAGGTAAGGAAGATCGGAATAATTTTGGGGGGAAATGTTAAAAAATAATAATATTAATATTAATTTTATTTTTCATTTGGATGAAAGTTCGACTTTAGACCAAAATTGATTTGATTTTAATTTTACGGAGACCAAAATAGAATTTTGTTTTTAAAAGGGACCAAACGTGATGGACTTCTATTTTAGGGAGACCAAAAATGTAATTAAGCAATATGTTCATATTAACTTTCGTTTCCCATTTGACAGATGTTAACTTTAGATCAAAATTAATTTGATTTTAGTTTTAGATGGACCATCATAGAAATTTGTTTTTAAGGAAGGCCAAATACGATTGATTTGTATTTTAGGGGACCAAAAATGTAATTAAGCTTAAAAAGTATAATAATACACTATTTAGTTTCTTACAATTTTATATATAATAACTATAAATGGTGATTGTGTAAATGGTTTGTTGGAAATACAAAAATGAGCCATCAAATACAAACCAAATCTAGTCACTTTCTATAGTATGTATGTATGTATGTATGTAAACAATTATCAATAGAATAAGCATGTATTAAAACATTATACCTAAACAAAAATTTGATATCCATGAATCTCCTAAAAGAAATGGGAAAGAGGGAAAAAGAAAAAAAAAAAGGAGTAAAAGAGAAGAATGTATATAACTTTCATTCCCTAATATGCTATAAATCCTTTATGTTCTAAATGGGGCAATCACTTATACAAATAGGGTGAGATTTTAGACCTTTCTTTAGTGGGACAAATTAGGTCAACTTTCCCATCATAGAAGTCCTAAGAATAAAAGCCTACAAAACAAAGCATCCATATAGGCTTAAGTGGCATAATAGGTCCAATAACAATATGATTATCATTTAGGCTTAACAAAATGCTCTACATAATTTGGATATTCAAGTAATATAAGTTCACATATAATTGCTAATTATACTAATCCACATAAAAATTCTAATAGTCATCCACTTAGATAACATAAGTCAGTAACAGATACATTAGATTGCAAAATACTACAAAAAAGAATGCCAAAAGTTGAGTATGATACTATTACAACCATATGTCTAAAATGTGATCATAAAAATACTTCAACATAGGATCATCATATCCAATAGGGGCATTGATTTCACACATGCTAACCTACACCTTGATGACCAAAACACAAAATGGATATGGAGTAATAGAAAAATACATAAATGGTAAATGTGATCAAATGTAAATATCAACTTTATGGTCTAAGCATCTGACCTAGATGCCAAATGAGATTTAATCAATAATCTCAACACAATAAATGAGACATGGTTGAAATGTCTCTAAATGCCAAACATAACAATCAACAAATATAGCAACACCAACACATAAAACACATCACATACATGCATTACATATGTATACTTCTTCTAATCCAAGACATCATAAGGTTTAACCAAACCCATTTAATTAGTGGTTTACTTATACATACTTTCCATGAATATAATTAATTCATGGCTATGCACATAATACAATTAACTCAAAAAACTCCTACTATATAAGTTTTAATCAACTATTTGAGTCGATCACACTCCAAATGATAAAACAATTTAGTAGTCGAGTTACATAGTCATTTAATCACCATAAATATAAACCTTATTAATTTTCTCCAACAACATAAATATAATTGAGAGAAATAGGTAATTGCATATTCACCTTAACATAATCATGTGAGCATGGCCTCTCAAACATAATATGAAGCCCACTTATAATTGTTGCCCCAAAGAAAAAATATAAAACTCTACTATTCCGACTAAGGTTTTACCACTTAAAGTGATTCAACTACATATGAGTGATTATAACATCCTATTGTTGTTGTGTAACACCCATTAGGTTCAACCTAACTAGATTCAAAAATAAGTTTGAAAATGCACCCAGTTGACCACAAGCTCAGTCATTAAGGTTGGACCAGCCCATCAACCAAGTTATAAGAGATGGTTGACTGGTTGGTGTCTGGAAAAATAAAATCTATGCACAAAATTTGAGGTAACAAAATGTAATATCCCCCTAAGGTTAACCCAATTGAATTCAAACACAAGTTCGAAAGGGTGACCAGTTAACCATGGGCATGGTCTCTAAGGGTGGACCAACTAATCAACAGGTCGATGTTAGGTCATACAAAACCTAATAGATGAAATTTGAGGTTTTAGAATCCTAATACAATCAAGCATCAACCAAAGCAAAAAAGAGTCCTAGTGCAATCTCCAATTTGAAAACCCAAATTCGAGGTAAAACATCAAACCAAATGCATTTCTAATTTCCTTTAATCCCATCTATGTTTTCTATTATGAAATTAATCAATTGAATGGTCTAAATAAGGATGTTCAGTGTCAAACACTTAAGCCTAAAACCAAATGCATTATTTGTATAAGAAATACAATTTTGCATTGAAAGCCTTGGGAATTCCATATAATCAAGTGAGTTAGATTCTACCCTTCTTATTCCTTTTTCATAAAAAATGTTAGTTTGAAAATTACTCCAAATGTATTTTGTATGAAAAGAAATTAGGAATATGGTTAGGAATTGAGCCTATTTGAATTAAGCCTAAATTAATGTAGTAAGAATAAGGAATTATTATTAGACTTATAGAGGTCAAAAGATTATAGACTAGACCTAGAATGAACCTGGAATGTAAAATTTCATGAATTCAACTATAGGCCAGAATTTACATAGGATTATAGGTACATGATAGAATTTAGGAATTTGTTTTCCTACATAACTATGTGAAATAAATGTTCGATTAGATGAATGTATGAATTAGGACATGGTATGGGAAAGTAGTAACAGATACAAGTTGTGGATTATTTCAGAAATCCCAACTTTGCATATGCACATAGGCATGAATGTTAAAAGTTGATCAACTAAAAGAATGCTATCAAAGTTAGTTTTAAGTTTGTGTTTCTTAAGTACTCCAAATTCTATTTATTTGAAATGTTTATTCAAAATATTTTCATTTAAACCATTTTATATAACTAGTTTCCTAAAACTAATAAAATCATCATTTTTAATTATTGTTTATCTATTTAAACTATTTTATTTATTTAAACATTTCCTAATGTTAGAAATTACAAATTGTTTTTCAGGGAATAAAGTTTTCAAAAATGCATTTTCATAAATAGTTTCATTCCATGAGTATATAAGACTCATTAGGAAGGATAAGAATAAGTCAATGATATATAAAAGTTAGTCACATAGTAAACAAAAGTAGTTAGAAACTCAAAGTGTGATAAAAAGGAAAAGTATGTTAAAGAAATGAATGTTTGTAAACTGAAATGAGACAGTTGGAGGATCCATATGCACCAGTAGATGTACAAGTAGTCTCCCATGCGATAAAGGATTATGAAACAAATGGTCACTCATACAATAAGAGATCATGGGATATGGTGCAATCAAGCATTGTAAGATATAATAGTCCAAAAGGACAAGTCAAAGGATAAGTTAAAGTTAAGTAAACATTGCTTTTTCAGTATTCCCTATTGTTAGCATAATATGAGTTGCAAGCTTTACATGATAATCAAATATGACTTAGTAAAATGAGTTTTATGTTTTAGTTGTGTTTTTGATGAAATAGCAAGATCAGTAAGGTTAAAGATAGACAATAAGGATAAGAGATCATTTATGAAGGTATTAGAGATAGTTGTAAATATATTTTTAAAATATATATAATTTATGTTTTCCCATATATATTATGTATATTCTTATTTATATCTATAAGTATGAATAAAAGGATTTTCAAGCCAAATTTGGGTTTGCTTTTCTGTTCACTATGTAGTCATACTCACCTTATTCATTAATATTTTTTAAGTTAATAAATTTAAGAAAGTTATCTCATATAAGAGACATTTCAAAGTTTGCGTGTAATTAAAATAAGGTACGTGGTCTCCTTGATTTACTTTAATGGTTAATATCTGTCCAACCAAACAATGAATCATCAATTATGGATTTTGAAATTTCAGTTAAAAAGTTTTTTTTAATTTCAAAAAATCATTTCAAACTATGATTCTCTGTAAAATCATGCATATTATGTGATTTGGATAAAAGGCGCCAAAAGTCATATTTTCTACATTCATTTTTATATTTTCAAACTATAAAGGATTTTCAATAAGATATAAGGTGATTCATGCCAATTATACCCCCAGATTTCAAGATATAATAAGTTCATATCAGAGCAATAGTTCTTTATCAGCATGGCATTTAGGGTTGGTGGGTGCTGATTATAGTAGTACACATTATTTCCAAGGAATCCATTAACTCAATCACTAAAAGTAATCAAACCTATGTAATAGAAATTTTCACTAAATAAGATATTTTTGTTAAATAGAATAGACACGTTTAGATGCTAATTTAGAAATGACACTTACACCCATAAATGGGTAAGAGAAATCATAAAATGATAAGAGTACCTTTAGACCAAAGATAGAGTTAGAAGATAAAGATAATGATGAGTGGGACAGATAGGCGCAGGTGGCAAAAGACAAAAATATCCCGAGAGCAAGAGTATAGTGAAAAGATGATTTAAACCCTGAATAGCCAAGAGGTAATGAAGATTGATAGACCTCCATATAAGGGAGGTAAATTGAAGGAGTCAGGATCTCACACAACACAAGTAGTTACAAGTTTAGAGTTTAGGAATAATGAAACCTCATTGAGTGAAAAAAAAATACCCCTAAACCCAAATAAAAAAGTAAAGTTCGACAAATTTTTATTCTGAGTTTTAGGAGAATGAGAAAAAAGGGGAAATTCAATTGCTAATCAATGGTCAACCTACTTGGTCAAATAATTGAACAGTTGACAATCAGCCAAGCAATCTATATAAGGCTTACACCCTTATTTCCTACTTCATATCAAACTTCTCCTAGAGCTTTCCTAATTTTCTCTTATCTCTCTCTTCTTAGGAGTGATACCCTAACAAAGCTTTGCTCAAAGACTTCATCTTACCTTATTCCTTCACGTGAGCACAACATAGAGATATGAATAATTCATAGGGACTAGAGACATGTTAGAAGCTGGGTACCTCAAATATGGTACCTTCTCATTCTTCTGTATGAACCAGGTATTATAACCATTGGAGTCTCAAATATGGCTATAATTCATGGCATGTGATGACACCTCTCATGAGGAGGTTATTAAGTACTTCTACACTAATTTGCAAAAGGTATTAAATAGCCCACTGGTTCTACTCTTGTATATCGAAAGAGGTGAATCACTTTAACCACAACTACTATCAAAAAGTGATTCAGATGCCATAAATAAGGAACTATGATTCAGAAGGTGGGAAGTTAGAACACCAGTAGACTATTAGACATTTACTAGTAACTGAGATGGGTCACTAGTGGAGAAATCATTGAAGATCATAGTAGATCATCTATTCTTGGCCTTCCTTTGGCTTCTAGAGCACTATATAACCTTATCATTCACTTCATCCTACCCCGAAAAGGATATAAAGTCATGTTCACTTATATTGATATACATGTGCTTTCACATATCTGAGCTAAACATCCTTTCAACATTCCACACACAGTTTTGAGCCACATGCTAGTAGTAGCATTGAGTTCATCACAAGGCTACCTACAATATGGATAAGTTCTTATAAGGATCTTCCAGTCACAAAGGTGTGATCTGGGACAATTTGATGTGACTTACCTTGAGTCGATGTCAATCAACATGTTCCAAAACTTTGGATATGAACAAATGGACAGCAATTAGGTACCAAGGGCTTAATTGATACGATTTAAGCAAAGGAGGCAACTCATGGATGAGATAAAGTAGGAGTTGGATTGAGCAGCTGCTCAAAGATAAGGCAACCTAACCTCAGGTCCTTCCAAAGTTAGCATCAACATAAGGAGACATTGTGTGGAGCCACCCCAAGTAGGGCACACAATTGACAAGTTGTATAAGCTCATGTAACACTTGAGCATTAGTATCGATCGTTACTTGAGCCATATTGAGTGGAGCATGAAAGCCTTAGAAGGCAAGGTGAATAAACTTTGTGGCACCTTTTATATGGAGGACAAGGAATGATAGGTAGTAGATAGCTTATGGCCAAGGTAGAGCTAGTAAAGCCTTTTTGTTTTCTTGATGGATAATGATGTACAGGGCTACAACCATATAGTTATTAATTTGATTTGTTTGATTTTCCTTGTTTTCTTGCATGATGATGATGTCACCACCATATGGAACTTATGTTAAAATTTTCTTTTAGCAATACTAGTATGCATTTGTATTTCACAAATATGTGAATTCTTTATGTTTAAGCTAAATGTTAAATCTATATGAGAAAGAAATCCTAGAAAAAGGGAAAAGAAGGCATTATGATGAATGCCAAACTTAAGAAAAGAATAGAATAAGACATGAAATAATATGAATTAGGTCAAAATGAATGACTGTGTGATTACCATTCAAGGAATTGAATGAGGTATGGTATAACCAGCTAATGTATATGCTCTAAAAGATACTTATGTTTGTTTAATGGATGTTATAGTTACGTGATATGTTTATGCACATAAGAATATAAAAGTAGTCTAAGAATGAAAATGTATTATTTAATATGAATGCTATTTTATATGTGATTGAATGAGCATCTAGTATAGCTAGTGTGCTTCATAAGAAAGAGAATAGATTCACATTAATAGACATTACAAAAGAATAAGAATGATGGATCAAACATAGACACACAAGAATGGAAAGGAAAATTAGCATGAGATGAATGAAATGATAAGCATGGATCAAGGATAAGGAATAATAGTTAAGATGTGACACAAAGAGATCAAAATCAAAGGACAAGAATCAAGGAAGATAGTAAATACCGTAGTAGTTAAGATAGGATTAAAGGAGTGCAATGGAAGCATAAGGGATACCATGAGGTTCAAAGCAAGATCATACAAACATAAAGGACCTAAGACAAACAAAGCAAGGTTAGACTAATGATAACAATATAAATAAGGATATGGATAAAGACTAACTAGAGATGAAGGAATGAAATATAAGGAAGCAGTTGAGAGCTCGAAGCAAAGATTAAGGACACTAGGATGAATTATGCAGTTAGGATCAGATAAAAACAAACACCTGAAACCTAGATTAGGCATAAGGAATAATTTGAGGATGAATTGTCTTAATGGGAGAATTTGTAATGTCCTAAAGGGATAACCTAATTGGATTCGATCATAGGTTTGAAAGGGTGACCAGTTGACTACGAGTATGGTCCCTAAGGATGACCGACCAATTGACCGATTCTTAAAGGGTAGTCAATTAGTAGTGTCAAATCAGACAAAACGTGACACATAAAATTCAAGGTTTTAGAATCCTAATGGAGTCAAGGATTGACTAGAGTTGAAATCCTATCGAGAAAGAGTCCTAAAGTAATCTCCAATTCAAAAAGCCAAATCTAGGGTAAAACATTGAACCAAGTGTATTTCTGATTTCCTTTAATCTAATTTGTGTATTCCATTACAAAATTAATCAATTAAATTGTCTAAATCAGGATGTTCACCATTAGACACTTAGGCCTAAGACCAAATGCCATATTTGTATTAGAGATACACTTTGGCATTGAAAGCCTTGGAAATTTCATATGATCAGGTGAATAGGATTCTACCCTTTTGGCTCCCTTTTCATATAAAGTGTTATTTTGAAAATTACCCTAAATGTATTTTATATGATAGAAACTAGGAATATGGTTAGAGAATTTAGCCTATTAGGATTAGGCCTAAATCAATGTAGTTAAGAATGATAAATTGTTATTAGACCTACAGAGGTCAAAGGAATATGGATTAAACTAAGAATAGATCTAGAATGTAAGATTTCATGAATTTAGGTATAGGCCAAAATTTACAAGAGGATTGTAGGTATAAGATAAAAATTAAAAATTTGTTTTCCTACATGACTATGCAGAATGAATATTGAATTGGATGAATGTATGAATTGGGACATGTTATAAGAAAGTAGTAGTGGATACAAGTTATGGATTATTTCAAAAATCCCAACTGTGCATATGCAAATAAGCATTGTTATAGGTGAAAATCAATTTCAAAGAACGAGACAAGCACGAGCCTGATAGAAGCTAAGTTACCTAGCTCGTTGAGGATGCTCAGCGAGATCCATCTCGCTCATCGCTAGAAGGCAACACAATGAGGTCAATGTGAGACCAGCTCGCTAAACAGCTGACCATCCTACTTAAACTCGTTACTTTACAGTGACAACGGCACTGAGCTCGCTAAAGCAATCCACCATAATGATCCCGAGCTGGGAATCCTAACTCGAGAGAGAAGACACCTCACTCGGCAAAACAATACCAAGTGGCAAACACTCATACGCTAGTCCACAACTGACAAGAGGGGCCCACCCCACAGAAAGTAGCCTACAACAACCGAATTATAGGAGTTTTATTGTCTTTCACATTTATTTGTTGATGTAACACAACTGTGGCTTGTAATTATTTTATGTAATTCTCCCTTCCTCCATAAATAGGAATACATTGTTAGAAGAGGAGGAGATGCCAAAAAACTTATATGCCAAAACTCTATAAAAATATCCTTTTATATATTAATAAAAGCTCTACCATGGATGTAGAGTCCAGTACCACCCGGATTTAGCCGAACCACATTAAATATCTCGTGCTCTGCCATCCTTCTTCCTCTTCGCCACCTTCATCATCTTCCAGTCTGCATATCCTTCAGATTGGAAAACAGCTTGGGGCACACGAATCACACACCTATTGATAGGAATTTGGCAGAACCAAATTTCGCCATCAATAAGCATGAATATTAAGAGTTCATTGATTTAAAGAATGTCATCAAAGTTAGTTTTCTGTTTGCCAAGCACTCCAAATTCTATTTATTTGAAATGTTTATTTGAAATATTATGGAAAACATTTTCTATAACTAGTTTCTTGAAACTAATAAAATCATTGTTTTAAATTATCATTTATCTATTTACAATGTTTTACTATTCTATTTATTTAAACATTTCCTTATGTTAGAAATTACAAATTGTTTTTCAAGGAATAAAGTTTTCTTCTCACAAAATGCATTTTCATAAATAGTTTGATTCCATAAGCATATAGGACATATTAGGAAAGATAAGAATAAGTCAATGATACATAAATACTAGTTACCAAGTAGACAAGAATAGTTGAGAACTCAAAATGTGATAGAAAGGAAAAGCATGTTAAAGAGATTAATGTGTTTGCAAACTAATATAGGATACCTTAAAGACCTACGTATAATAGGAGATGTACATGCAGTCTCTCATACAAAAGGGAGGAGTTATAAGACAGATGGTCTCCCATACAACAAGAGGCTATAGGACA
The DNA here is from genome assembly GCA_026873985.1 of Saraca asoca. Lineage (NCBI taxonomy): Eukaryota > Viridiplantae > Streptophyta > Magnoliopsida > Fabales > Fabaceae > Saraca > Saraca asoca. The sequence continues at coordinate 2,714 of JANHAO010008428.1, read as the reverse complement.
GATGATCTCCCATGTGACAGGGGGTTATGGGATATGGTGAAATTAGGACAATAAGTTATGCATGGTCCAAAGGATAAGTTAAAGCTAAGCAAACATCACTTCTCCAATATTTCCCATTGTCAATGTAATATGAGATGCATACTTTACATGGTCATCAGATATGATTTTGTAAAATGAGTTTTATGTTTTAGTTATGTTTATGATGAAATAGCAAGATCAATAAAGTTAAGGATAGATTGTCAGTATAAAAGATCATTTATGAAAGTGCTAGAGATGGTCGTAAATATATTTTTTAAAAACATATTAAATTCACATTTTTCTCATATATGTATAACCAAAAGGATTTTTAACCTAAAGTTAGGTTTGCTTTTCAACTTACTAAGTAGTCATGCTCACCCTATTCAATAACATTTTTTAAGTTAATGAATTTAAGGAAGTTATCTCATATAGGATATACTTCAAGGCTTGTGTGTGATTGAAATAAGGCACATGATTTCCTTGTTTTACTTTAGTAATTAATGTCCATCCTACCAAACAATAGATCCTCAATTATGGATTATGAATTTTTAATTAAAAATTTTTATTTAAATTTTAGAAAACCATTTCAAACTATGAATTTCAGCAAAATCATGAATATAATTAGGCTTAGATAAAATGCACCAAAAAGTCAAATGTTTCGCATTCATTTTCATGTTTTCAAATTATAAATGATTTTCAATAAGATTATGCTCAGGAGTTCACAAATCATCACAGGGTGATTCGTGCCAATCACAACCTTAAATTTCAAGATATGACACGAAATCCTAGTGCAATTAGGCCATCAACCAGAGCTAAAACCCTATAGGGAAAAAGTTTTAACGCACTCTCAATCTGGAAACTTGAATCTGAGATAAAAAGATCAGATCAAATGTGAATTTAATTTTCTATTATATCATATTTACTTTGTAATGATTTATAATCAATGAATTCATTCTAGATTGTGATGACTGTGGTAATAAATCTATGCCTAAGACCAAAGGCTAGGAAATCCCTATACTAGGTGAATAGGAATTCTATCCTCTAGCTTCCTTTTCATATAAAACAATTATTTTTGAAAATTACCCTAAACTAGTTTAATGTATTAGGTAGCAGAGATTAGGCCTAAGAAATTAAATGAATAAAAATGATGAATTAATATTAGACCTACAATTATTAGAAACATGAAATGATCCAAGAACAGACCTAGGAAGCTAATGTGTATGAATTCATATATAAGATAAGATTCACATGTGGGATGTAGATTCTGGATGGAGCTTAAGGAATTTTTTTGCTACCTAATTATGTGTATGTTTGTTTGAACGATTGTATACAATGGGACAAATAGTGGCAAGCTAATGAATTTAAGTTTAGGAAATTCTTAGGAATCCTAACTTTGCATAATTACATAAGCATAAAATTTTAAGTCTGTTTCATCGATTTTTAGGATAAATATTCAAGCTTATTTTTTTCCAATGTAGGTTTTTATTTTTCAATTGCTTATTAAGAATTCACAATAACCCATAAAAATATTATTTATGAAATATATTTTCAAACATTTTATTCTTTATTTTATTTTATGAATTCTTCATGAACTAAATTTTTTTATCTACATTAATATTTCACTATGTTTTATTTTATTATATTATATTAAAATTTTATTTCTCAAAGGATGATTTAAGCTTAAACTTATTTTCATGGAAGTAAGTTGTTTCTCAAGAAATTATATTTAACACATTTCATAAGGATTTAGCATGCATGGAAAGGATAGGGTAAAATAAGAGAAGTTAGAAAATCATAATAAGATAGAAGACAAGGGTAGTTGAAAGGAATTTAATAGGAACTATATAAAAATATGAAAAGTTTCAAAGATATTTGTGTTTGAGAATTAGCACGCGATAGTGTGTTATGGGAAACCTATGTATACTAGGAAATGTATTATTTAAGGAACTATTTTTATTTTTATCACATGGTGATGGATTGTTAGTGATTCAATGTAGTGTAGAACGGCACAAAAATCAAAGAACTTACACAAACTTTATTAATGTCCCAGAAGGACATATCAGTTATCAATAAACATCACTCTTCTAGTACTAACAAAATGTTAGTATAATTTGTTTGCAAGTCTTACAAGGTTAAAATAATGAAGGAACCAGAGTTATAGAAAACGCACGATTCGCGAGTCAAATTGTCCGATTCGATGCGATACCTTCAGAAAATGATACATATCGCATCCATGAATCGGGGTTGCCCTTGAATCGCCTTTTGCATCCGAAGAATCGTGCGAGTTGATACTAAATCGGTGAATCGAACATTCTTGACGATTCATTGAAAATAATCAACTTTAAGAACTGAAGTGTCAAAAACCTTCATTTTCAAAAAAAGAGAAGACCGAGCGTCCCTTTTTTTTTGGAAAAGCTAATATCTAGAAAAAGAAAATGGGTGCTGAAGATATTTATTTGCTTATTTGTTACTTCTTTCTCCCTCCAAGAGCTGCGAAGTGCAAACTGCACAGAGGTCCAGAACCAGTGTTTGAAGTTCGAATGTCGAAGTTGCCATGTTTTTGAACTGCAATTGAAGGTGGCGTGAAACTGAACTGAAATTGAAGGTGGCATGAAACTGAAGGTGCCGTGTTTATCACTTCACTTTATCTATTAGCTTTTAATATTTTTTTAATCACTTTTACAATTTTAGTAGGT
>JANHAO010008427.1:0-19239 GCA_026873985.1 Saraca asoca | reverse complement strand
CTACCAAACATGGGAAACTTTGTTTCCCAACTTAAGATTCCTGGGAAACTAAAAAGTTTCCTCCTACCAAACACCCCCTTACAGTGAAAGAAAGTTAGGTAAGAAAAAGCAGAGAGAATCAGTATCTATGTTACAAGTGGTGGCCTTTAGGCCAAATGTGCATTATAATAAAAGCAAGAGATGCCCAACTAATTTAAAGAGGAGAATACGTTGGAGAGAATTGCACGGGACACTTGAAATTTTAGTCAAATCAATCCGGAAGGTGTAGACTTTTGGGGCAATCGAGAGGATTCGAGTTGGTGAGTAGGCATATTATGGGCTGCCAACTTGTCTTATCTCAAATCTACCGAAAGCTAGAGAGGTTCTTGCAAGCTTTAGTATTTAGGATTTGTCGTAATATTCAAGATAGAAAGGGCCTATTTCAATGTTACTGAACACCCACTACTGCAAATTCGGTTGGTGATGTGGGATTGGGACTTGCTCAAGAAGATACAGATCATAAAGAGAATATGTATGTGGATTTTAGTATAAGAAATGTGTAATGACAACGATTAGTCACATGCTATCACTTTGATGTCCAAGAATAAGAATTATTGAGACTAACCGCAATTAATATAGTAATTTATGGGTTTGAATTTAGGACAAAAAAAAAAAAATCTCAAAGTAAGATCAGTTATTACTACATTGCTAAGAATACCGATAGATTTATAATATCTTTGACAAACATAAAGAAAATACAAATCAATTCTATATCCAGAGAGACATTCTGGTTCTAATAGTTTCTTCGTCGAGGCACCTATTTAGCACTGAGAGTCAGAAAGTGAACAAGTTCATCTCAACCTATAAGGGGTTGACCACTTTAGAGTCATATTTTGACGAATTTATTTTTGTTATATATAACTCAAACTTAGAACGAATCAAAATTGGTTTGCGATTAATCTATTTATATATAAAAAATAAAAATAAAATTAATTAAAACATATAAAATAATTAAAATATATTATATTTTTAATAAATATAACTTATATAATATTACGATTTTGTAAAATCATATTAAAAATATTCTTTTAACCCATTTAATTTTTATTAAATGAATTTATTTATATATTTTTTAAAAAATATTTAGAAAAAACAGATCGATTTACAGGCTTTATGAATTAGATATAAATTAGTCTGACTAGGTCTTGCATTTAAACGAATTTCTTTTTTAAAGTCTAATTTATAAAAAATAATTGCTGGACTATACCTACTATTATCGATTGATAATCATAATGAACGAGATGATGACTCTGTTGGCAGATTTAAGATGTGTTTGATTCCAATGATTTAGAGCCAAACTGAATGATATCAATACTTAAATTATGTGTATCAGGCTTAGTGATATTAATCAGAAGCAAAAGCGAATTTGTGCTGAATCACATCCCCAATCAAAGGGCTGCAGAAGACTGTCAGCGGCTGCAGCTTTTGTTAGTCTTCTTTTTCTTCTGTTATCCTTTGAGCCTATGCTTCATGTGATAAATGATACAATGTCTAAGTCTAGAAGCCCTTCATGTGATCTTTCTTAAATTCCCTCTATAATTTTTTATATCTGTATCCCTTTTATGTTCTTTTCTCTTTTATATCCCAACATCATTTTATGTCTTTATTTGTAGGCATATTGTTGAGACAATGTTATAAAATTAGAATAATATTACTCGCACTAATTTCAATTTATTTAGTTTTAAAATTTTACACTTAGCAAAAATTTGATTTAAAATGAACATGACTAATATCTTTCGTATTATTACTTTGCAAGTAAAATTGCACAAAAGTTTATTAATCGAAGCACTGATGCTTTGTATACATTTTAAACTTTTTATATTTTTATTGTTATCAGTTTTATTAGTTGAACTCCCCCTTCCCTTTTAATTAAAAATATTACAAACGTCCTCTAATGCCAACATTTTTCAACATGTGTATATCCATTCAATGTTTAAAATTTGAAAAGTGATAATCAAAACAATTTTAACATTTAATATACAATATTTTCAATTACTTATATTACATTTAAAGGGCATTTGATTGGTGAATTTCATAGGATAAGTAACGGAACAAAAAAAACTAATTTATTTATTGAATGTTTGATTCACATGTAGTAGCATGTATTACTGTTACTTGAGTTTAACAAATTTTTCCTATTTGAAATCCTTCTCCATCTAAAGTATTAGATTATGTTACCTTTTGAAAAAAGAAATTATCTCTTTCTTTCTCTTACTTTGCAAAGCTTCCACCATCATCTTCCGTTATTGACAATTGTTTACTATCACTTTTCGTCGTTAACCACTGCCTATCACAATACCACATTGACCATCGCTCTCCACTACATACTGTCATTAACTGTCACCTACTACCGTTGACTACCGCCCACCACCATTATTGTCATTGACTACTGCTCATTGCTACTTTTCATTATTGACAACTGTCCACCACCATTATCGCCATTGATTATCGCTCTCTACCAACTTTTGTTGTTGACCAACATCTATCACCATTGACCACTACCCACCACCCACTACCACTTTACGTTGTTTACCATCGCCTAGCATCACCTTTTACTGTTGATCACTGCCTATCACCTATATTTTTTCATCAATCACCGCTCACCAGTAGCGCCACCATCACCACCATTATTGATCACTGCCCACCATCACCATTGACCATCGCCCACTAGTATCTTTTGTCACTGACCACCATCTATCACCATATTTTGTCGTTAATCAATATCGACCATTATCCACCATTATCTACTATCATTGACCACCATCTATTACTATCAATATCTGCTAACCACTATTCACTACTACCTACTGTCATTAACCACCGCCTCTTACCACTAATCTCCTTTGACTACCGGCCACTAGCACCTATCATTATTGACCAACACTCACTATCATTTATTATCATTAACCATCATTCACTATTATCTATTATCGTTGATCACATTTATCGTTATTAACTATCACCTAACCAAATAGCTAAAAAGAAAATCATAAATAATTTAATTCTATTCTCTTACTAAATCAAACAAATAAAAAATAATCGTTACTATTATTTTTATTTTTTCTTATTTGATTTCATTCTCTTTTCATTTTCACATGTTGAATCAATCTTTCAATTAGTTCTTAAAAATGCTTAAAGTATTCAACATTAAAAATTCAATGACAAACTTTTTAGTTCTATCATATGGAGCCTTTGACAAATTACTAATGCTAAAAATAGTTTCTATTTGAACTACGTGAAAGCAATATAAAACACAAGAATCAATATCAATATCTACGTAATAAAATAGGGTATTTTTGGGTAGTGCTCTTTTTTTTGGACAGGTGTCAAGCTGTGAACACTTTTTCCAATTCTTTTGCCTCTTCTTATCTTTCCAATCGTGCCCGTCGCCATTTCCTTCTACATTGAGTCTCACTAGCCCTTTTTCATTTAGGTTTGTTTCTAATGTTGGTCGCTGATTTGTAATTCGATCATTCCTTTCTTCGAATTTTCTTTTCAACAAATTCACCTTTTTTCATTCTTTTTTTCTTTGTTCTCAAAGTTTTGATTTTGTATATAAGTTAAAAGGGTAAATTTGTATCTTCATTCAATAAAAAAGCATTCGAAGAAATTCTCGAAGGTGTATTTGTTAAATTTTTTCATATGCACTTTTATAATTTAGAATATTTTATAAAACTTGAATTACATATATAAATATCAAATTAATTATTATAAATTAATGTAATTTAAAAGTGGTAATATTATAAAGTTAAATATGACACTTAAGCTAAATGTGATTATTAGTTATGTGAGTCTTATAACTGAGTTAATCTGTGAGAGGTTAGCTTAGTCTAGTCAAGTTAATATATATAAAATAAGTATTTACTTTTACTTTGTCAACTCTAGTAGTTTCCTATGGATTCAAAAACGACTTCTCCCATAAGGATTGAGAGGAGAGAATTTACTAAGATTTGTACTTATTTAACTTATTAGATTCATAGTCTACAACAAGTAAGTAATCTTTTTACATTATAATTATATGAATAATTTGAATTATATTTATGCCATGTGATATGATAAATTAGATCCAAATAATTAGTCTAATTTTGTGATGTAATTTCTTGCAATTAGTATTAAAGCCAATTATTCTATTATGTTGCATGGCTGAATATTATGCTAATTTAATTAGAAATTATTTGTACCATATTACTATTAAAATTAAGAAAGATTGTGAGTCCAAAAATTATAATCTTATAGTAAAATTAATTAGTACTTTAATATGAACAATATTTTTTAAATATTATTGATATATTATGCTTGAATAAATTTTTTAATTTGTGTATATTTTATTGTGATTAAAACAACACCATGAAATTGTTTTTTCAAGTTTTTCCAGAAAGGGAATTTTTCAAATTAAGCATAGTTTGTATTGTTTTTCTCTAAATTGATTTATGGTTTTGTTTCAAATCTTCACACCCAACAAAAACTCCAATTCAATTTGAATGGAATTAGAATGTATAAAGCTTTTAAAGAAAATTTTTTGGAAGAAAACATTCGCTTTCGATTTCAAGTTTTTAGGCTCAAAATCGAAGAAAATTCTCTCATTTTTTGTTCAAATTACTTTATGTTAAGGCCTTAACTGCATGTTATCTTAAAAACCTATAATTTAATTTAATGAAAAATGGCAAGTATAAAATTTAAAAATGAAATTTTAATGGAAAAGGCTATTTTTTAGGTTTCAAATTTGATCTCAAGATTTAAGTGAAAATTTTCTAATTTTGTATATTTTAATGAGTGGTTTAGCTTTAAATTGATTTTAGGAAGAAAGGCTCCATAAAAATTTGGGTGAATTTGGCTTAAAATGGTTGAAATATGAATTGGGTTGTTACCTGGTCAAAATTGTGTCTGGAGGACTTGGATCACTATAAGCTATGTCAGGAAGAAGCTATTGGGTTGGGACATGTGATGCCTATGTGCATGCTCAACACGTGTAGGCCATGTCCACCCTCTTGATGGCCAATAACGGTGGTTCCAAGGATGTCCCACTCTTCGAGTTGAAATTTTTAGGTTTTTTTAGAATTTTTTTACTATTAAAATGTATTTATTTATTTATTTTGCCCAACTTATTTGAATATTCAATTGTTATTTTTTGAGCTTGGAAATTTTACCATATCATTCCTAGTAGTTGATCTAATGTATAAAATTTTTCCCATGTGATATGTTATTGTTTTAGTATTGAATTAATTTTATGTGATTATATGTATGATATTATTATTATTATGTATGGATTATAAATAGCTTATATTATGCTATGGAAGTTTAGGTAATTGTGTATCCTCCTATCGTGAGACTAGTTGTATGAAATTTTACTAAAAACTAGAATTATTTAGTCTGCTACATAAGACAATGCTATGTTACTAATATATATATATATATATATATATATCTTATTGGTATGATATTATTAATATACTTTGTTGGCTACAGTATGAGAGTCAAGATTGAGTATCGTATTTCTAAAATTCTAAATACTCTATCGATGTTGAATTTTACAAATATGATATTTAATCCTTGTATTATATTTCAGAATCTAAATACCTTATCAATATAAGATTTTATAGTATGATACTATTTATGAATTGCATAGTTATTGAAAAAATATTATAGCATGACTATATTAAACATGCATGTCAAAAATTTATGGTGAATTTCATAAATTACAATTTACTTAATCTTCATTACCTATGCAATTAGCTTCCCTGAAAATGGTGAATGGGACTAATTGTGAGAACTGGGTTGAATTGTTGAAATTATATATAGTAATCACCAATCTAAATTTGGCGTTGAGAAATGAAGAGCTAATGATTGATGATAATTCTGCTGCTACGCAAAGGATTCTTCATGACAAGTGGACACACTCTAATAAAGTATGCTTAATGATTATAAAGTATAATATGGATAAGATCATTAAGCAAAGCATTATGACTCTCTATATGTCAAAACTTTTATAGATTTTATGGTTGAAAAGTTTATGAAGTTCAATAAGGCCAAAAAAGAACATTACCTCTCATTGCTAGAGAAGATTGCTTATGATATTGGAGTTCATGAGACCTTATAAAGCTAGTGCATTACTTTAATTGTTTAAAGGCCATGAAAGTAAACTTAACAGATTGTTATTTGATTTGGCATGTTTTAGAGTCTTTTCCTGCTCAGTATGATATTCTCAAGATATCATATCACATCTAAAAAGGTGAATGAACTATCAATGAGATGATCTCAATTGTTAGTCAAGTGGAAGATGACATGAAAAAAGAGAAGGTTTATAGTGCTCATTTTGTTTCGCATGGATCAAGTGTTGAGTGTGAAAATCAGTCACACCCAAAAGGAAACCATGTTTAGAAAAGAAGAAAGCTGATATGAATACATAACATTATAGACCAAGAAGTCTTTATTTAAGGGGAACTATAAGTACTATAAGAAATATAGGCATAAAAAGATAGAATATTTTAAGCTTAAGGTGGATTGAGGTGAATAATAAGGTGTTCTTCTAGCTCTAGTGTGTTTTTTAGTCTAATGTTGTAGATATTTTGTCAAACACTTGGGGGTCATTCACTAGTGTAACCATTCAAGTTACAAGTGCTGAGAAACAAGGGAAAGTTAAGTGACGAAGAGCTGATAGTTAGTTGGGAAATGGAGGAAAAGTGCAAGTAGAGCACATAAGAGTAATGACCTTAAGTATTAGATTTCAATAGTTATTTTAGACTTATGAATACGGTTGCCATTTAGAAAATGGAAGAGTTAGTTTGTTTTGTTCTATAAATGTTGTGGTTGGAAACAAAATAGGTAGAATTGATGAGAGGTCCTTAATGTTATGGAATAGGCATTTAGGCCATGCTAATAGAGAAATGATGGAATGATTGATAAAAGAAAGAAATCTTCATGACTTGGACTTCTTTGATTTTGGTATATGTGCTGATTGTATTAAAGGAAAAGCCTTTACTAAAGTTAGAAAAGGAAAGAGAACTAGAAGAGGAGATATTCTAGATTTAATTCATATCGATGTTAATGGATTAATGATGTTGAGTACTATGGGTGGATATAGGTACTTTATCGCCTTTATTGATGATTATTCGAGATTTGACTGAGTGGAACCCCTTACTAAAAAGAATCATTAAATGCTTATTGAACTTAAACTAGGAAAGAAGATGAAGTGCATCCATTCTGATAGAGGTGGTTAGTACTATGATAGATATGATGAAAATGGTAGGAATCCTGGTCCTTTTGCAAGATATCCCCAAGATTGGGGAATTAACACTAGTTACACTATGCTTGGAACATTCGAACAAAATGGGATTACAGAAAGGAAGAATCGCATGCTCATGGACATGGTAATATGTATGCTTGTGTATTTCACTTTATTAGAATTTCTATATGGCAATAATTTAAAAACCACTATTTATGTTATGAATCAAGTCCCTAATAAGTTTATACCTAAAATCCTATATGAATTGCTATATGTGGAAAAAGCCTAGTCTTAGGCATTTCCATGTTTGACATTATAGGGCTGAAGTGAAATTGTATAATCCATTTACAAAAAAACTAGATTTAAAGACTAATAATTGTTGCTTATTGTAGTGGCTACATAAGTAGCACATTTTACTATCTAACAAATGCTACCAAGGTGGTTGAGTCAGATTATACCATTTATTTTAAAGATTGGTTGGACAATGGAAATGAAGAACCATGTCATGTCTCTCTTAGAGAGAAACAAGTTGTTATTTGATTAGCTCATTTATTGATTAACATATATCAAGTTGATCCAAAAAATGATCCTGTACGATAAATGGTAGAACCAATGGTGGAAGCTGAAAAGCCAAGTACTTCATTAGTGGAAGAAATGGAACCAAGTCTTGTAAATGAACAGGTACCTTTGAGAAGATCCCAAAGGGCTTGCATACCTGTAATCACAAGTGATTATTTGGTGTGCCTGCAGGCGCACGAGTCTGACGTTAATGATGACAATAATTCCACCAATTCTCAAGAAGCCATTTTAAGTCCTAATTTTTGGAATGAATGAAAGGTGTGAAGGATGAATTAGTTTTAATGTGCCAGAATGATATATGGGATCTACTAGAATTAGATGCTGGTTACAACCTTGTTGGATTGAAATTGGTTTTTATGGCTAAAAGGGATGCTCAAATTGAGATTATAAGGTATAAGGCTAGACTGGTAGTGAAGGGCTATACTTAGAAAGAAGATATTGATTACAGAGAAACTTTCTCACTTGTTTCAACTAAAGACTTATTTTGAGTTGTTATAGCATTGGTAACACATTTTAATTTGGACCTACATTAGTTGATGTTAAGATGGCTTTCTCGAATGGTGATTATTCAGAACCTATTAACATAAACTAACCAAATGATTACCAAGAGAAGGTTAAAGAACATTTGGTATGTGAATTGAAAAGATCCATATATGGTTTGAAGCAAACATCTAGATAATATTATCTAAAATTTGATGAGATTGTTACTTCTCTTAGGTTTAAGAAGAATAATGTAGATTTGTTTATCTATTTGAGATGGATATGAGTAATTTTTTATTTTGGTCTTGTATATTAATGATATTTTCCTTGCAAGTAATAATATGAGCTTTTTAATTAAGATAAAATAGACAATATTAACATATTATGATATGAAAGATCTTAGTGAAACCTCTTTTGTTGTAGGCATACAGATCCACCATGATAGATCTTAGGATTTTCTTGGCTTGTTTCGAAGATCATATATGGAAAATATGCTCAAAAGATTCAATGTCTTTTTATGCTTTCAAAGTGTTACGTCTTTCTATAGTTGTGAGATTCTTTTTAAATCCAAGTGTCCTCGAAATAATGAAAAAATATCAAGTATGATAGTAAGTCCCATATGTTTTAGTTATTGATAGCCTGATATATGTTCAAGTATGTACTTATCTTGATATTACTTAAGTGATTGGTGTATTTGGCAGATACTTGAGTGATCATGATAAGAAATATTATACTGCTGCGAAGAAAGTTATGAAATACCGATCAGGTATATAGAATCTTATGCTAACCTATTACAGATTTGGTGATTTAGTAGTTTCAGGCTACTTTGACTCTGATTTTGTGAGTTATCCATATGACAGGAAGTCAACATCTAGATATATCTTTGTGATGGTAGGAGGAGCTATTCCATGGAAAAGTGTCGAATAGTCAATCACAATAATCTCTTTTATAGAGGCAGAGTATGTCGTATGTTATGAAGGCACTTGTAAGGTTAGTTAGTTAAGGAATATGATATCTAGATTCAAGCTTGTTAAGAGCATTTTTAGGACCTTAACCATATGTTATAATAATGTTGCCACAGTGTACTGCTCTTAAAATTAATAGAAGTTTTGCTCGTACAAGTATTTTGATATTAAATATCAATTTGATAGAGAGAAGATATGTAAGCATCATACATGTTGTCATGGATCATATGCTTGTTAGTTCACTAACTAAAGGTTTAGGCATAAGATTGTTTTGCGAACAAGTGACTAGAATGATTTTGGCTAAGCTTTTCGGTATTTAGGGTTAGTAGGAGTTTAACTATCATAATGATACCATATTGTTATTTATGTGCATTATGTTGTGGCATGTTGATAGTGACATATAGACCTTGTCTCACCGTCATGTTGAGATTATTGAATTTTATTAGGTATTTTGGATAGATGCTTGGACCAATACATTAAGATTTGAATATAATCACACTTACTGTTATGTAAATGTTGTTACTTATATTGCATATTATGTTATGGTTATTGTGGTGTAAGTAGTCAAATGCGTATGACATTAGTATCTTTATTGGCTATGATGCTTTGCACTATTGAATACTTATGATCTCAATTCAGACTTATGGTTGTAATTGTATCATTATTAATTTGACATTTTTTGATGTGATCAAATATGATAATTTAGAGAAAGTTTTCTTTATTATGATCTGAATTATGTTATTCAAGTGGGGGATTATTACAATTTTTCATGTGGACTTTCATAATTTAGAATTTTTTATAAAACTTAAATTACACAAATGTCAAATTGATTATTGTAAATCAACCCAATTTGAAAGTGATAATATTGTGGGGCTAAATATGACACTTAGGACAAAAATGATTACTAGTTATATGAGTCTTGTAACTAGACTATTTTGTGATGGGTCAGCTTAGACTAGTTAAGTTTATATATGTCAACTTAGCAAAGGATTTCCAACATAAACCCTGTTGGCATACAACCCATATTCTAACACATATGACCACATGATTGGAGAGATTATCCTAATATGATAGAGTGATACAAAGAAAATCGATTCAAACTATCGAGAAAGGGATAATGAGAGTGAGCTAGGCTTTTGTGATGGACAAGAAAGTAAGAGTGAGGTTGCCTTATTGTCAGAGATGGAGAGAGAGAAAGCTACAATATCAAACTTATAAGAAAGCAAAAATGATAATCAGATGTGTGAAAAATTTTTATATAAAAAGAAGATGTTCAATGTTAGACATTTAGCCAAAACTAACGTGTTAATTTTTATTTACACATAAATATTTCCACGACTATATCTTATCTATTTTGAATTATTTTTGTTCATTTTATTTTCTTAGATAATATATTACAATTTTTACAAATTAATTACTCAAAGGCTAATTATTTTTTGAAATATTTTTATTCATTAAATAATATTCAAATTCTTAAATTATTCTATCCAATTTAATAGTATTTAAATTCTTGAGATATTCTGTTGTATTAATAAAATGGAATTATTTAATTGAGAATAGAAAAATTAATGGTTAAAAAATAAATTTTATTCATAAATAAAATTAGATAAAATAATTCAAGTTTTAACAAAATCGAGATTTCTAAAATATTAATCTATAATATACAACTCCATTTAAAATGTGCAGAGACTTTAGACACTGATTTTTGTTAAAAACCTGATATCATTCTCTTAACTCTTATTTAAAAAAAAAAATGGAGTACTTTAATATAACATCTAATAAAATGTGTGGATACTTTAGATGTCAATTTCTTTTAAAAAATCGACATCATTTCTCTTGTAGATACTTTAGACGTTGATTTTCTCTAAAAAAATCGATATCGTTTCTTTTAACGAGTCTTTTTCAAAAAATAGGTATCTAATATTATATGTCATAATTTTTATTTTACACATCAATTTTTATATTGAAACCTACATGTAAATCATTAACAACATTGATTTTATAAAAAAATCCAACCTCTTTTCTCTTAACTAGTTTTTTTTTTTTTTAAACAAGAGACTAATTTATTACAAATTTACAATGCAAAATTACAATATAGCAAAACAGACATACATTATAATCAATTGATATATCCAAAATAGGCAATACATTATAGTTTTCCTATTAATCTTTATCAAAATATGGAAAGAGAAAGCCCACTGGTCTCGAATTTGGTCAATTTCAACTTGAGTGTAAGAACCGGTATCTCAAAGTACTGCAAAGCAGACATACATATAGCAAATCAAATATTCATATATTACAGAGTGACACCATAATTTTTGTAACAAAAATATCAACATATTCATATATCAAATATCCAAATCAAACTATTATACCTTTTCTAGATTGTGTTGATCTTTCTCCATTTGAGTTATTATGTCACTCATATACCTTATTATGAAGTATCCACACTCCACATTTCCTTGTTCATGAGGGCACTACAAAAAATCAAATATATGCACTCAAATAACCATTTCAATCAAATATAAAATTACTTAGAATATTATAAATGGTAACTAATATGATAAAAAAAAAAACCTTACTTCCAAAGTGATCAATTTTGTGTTAGACTTTTTTCCTAAACCTTTATACATCTGTTGAATCAAATTCAAGCAAGAAACCAATATATTAATAAAGGAAATCATATATAATATAAATCCCAAAACTAAATTTTAGCTTATAAAATAACTTAAAAGTCAATTAAGGTTTTGATATTTTTATGAATCGGATACTGCAAGGGATCAGGCTAGTAAGTGACATTTCTCTCCGTGCAAATCACACATAGTATTTAATGATGCCTATAGTAACAAAATATCAAATAAGCAATACAAATTGATGCCTATAAGAACAAAATATCAAATATTATATTAGATACTTACAACTCGATAAATGGTGCAAAAACACATTGCTTAATTTTTTAGGACTTCCAAGATGTATGTTGTCTTGTCACTCTAGCTGAAGCTTACTAGTCTAAGTAACTATGGATATAGAATCTAAGATCCAATCCTTTAGTCATATAGTCATGATACATAAGCCTTTACAAGGAAATAAAGGAAATAATTAACAAAACACTTTGAATTATATAATATAAATAACATTATGAATTGAAAGTTAAAGGTAAACTCATATTTGAAAAACTTGGATGCAAGGTATATTTATCTCCCATGGCTAAGAATTGCATGATGTCATCCATGGTTACAAAAACTTCATATTTATTATTGACGTGTAATATCCTGAATTTTCTAAAATCAATTTTTGATAATAAAATAAGGAAAATAAAATTTTTGAGAAACTCAAAATTTAGATCTAAGGTTATGACATACCCAAATATAGTAAAAATAGACTATATGAAATTTTTTGAAATATTTTGGAGATCAAGTTTCAGTTATAAATGTTCAAAGGACAAAAATTCAAATTTTTGAGAATTAATTTTCATAAAATTTCAAAAATATTGAAACTAGGTAACAGATATTAGATGAATACAAAATTAAAATCATTGTAAAGGTATTTAATTTAACTAATTTCTATTAAAATGTTGTGGTCATTGGAGCTTGGTAAATATATTAAATTTGAGTTCAAAATGGACAAAATAGAAAAATTACTAAAAAGAAAAAATGGTCAATTTATAATTATTGGAAAGTTGACCAATAATTCCCGTTTTATCCTTCCTTATGTTGGCTCCTCCTATTCTTTTCTTTGGCTTTAGTCCAAAGGGAGTCATGCAGACTTTATTTCTTTCTTCATCAAGCTTCCACATTTTCTCTCTCTAGCTTCACTCTTTCTCTACAAGTAAGATCACCAACTCTTTCTATTATTTTCTCAGATTTTTACTATTAAATTTTCTCTTCTTCTACTTCATTTTGATATTAAAATCATGCTGATTTATTAGGTGAAACTTTAGATATGAATTTCTAAAATTTTTTGCTACTGTTCATGCCACTATTTAACCTATGAATCAATTTGGTTTTTCTGGCATGTTAAAGTTTGAATTTGTTAAATATAGTTAGTTTCTACTAAAATAAATCATAATCTAAATATAAAAACTTAGTTGAAAAGAGAAATCTATGGAAAAGTTTGAAAACTAATATACTCTTCTTTTGTGCTCTTGAAGAGCATAGGTTGATTTGATATGATTAGTTACACCTTTATGTTTCCAATTATCAAGGTGAATAATTCTTACCATTCTCATAAATTAATATATATTTCTTGTTTGTGATCTGATCTGCTGAATAAATGAAGATAATTAATGAAAATGGATTTTGTGATTGTGAGGCATGATTTATGATTAAATAGTTTGATTAATAAACTGATTAGTTTGTGATTGAAATGGATGGATTTATGCATGCTTGAGCTAATAAAACATGTTAAGATAAGACCCTTTAGTGTATGATTAATTTGAAACTATCTTCCTCTATTTTTTTGCTATTACTTGAAATTTTTTTCTTGTGCAATTTGAATCACAACTTTTAAACTAAACCCACGATCATGCTTACAAAAACCTAGCAGATATTTTCTTACGATTTGAATCAAGATTTGAACTAGTTTCGGGGCTATTCAAATTGACCTTCTCTACTCTATTTTTTTCTATTCTACTTGCAATTCTAATCATATTTGAAATTGGAATTCCCAAACATTTGCATATTTTGGCGAGTAAACTTGCATATTTAACTAAATTCGTTCAAGTCAAATCAAGGCCTTCTCATTTGAATTTTTCGATTATGATCACGATTCTACTCCAACTTTTTCAACAATTTTGATCATGATCTTGATAGTAATTCTAGAAATTTATGCATTTCTTAGCTTGTTTCACACCTCTCAAATTTGTATTGGATTTTACTTGGTTTAGTCCTAATTGAACTTTGTGTATCAATAAAGAAATCTTATGAGAATAATTGATAAATAAGAAAGAAAGGTATGCCTATTATTGTGAATACCTTGGTTACGTAAAGTGTGATGACATTTGTGAGATATGAAATGATGTGAACCATGAATAATATTGAAATGTGATCATGTGATATTGATGAGGTGTGATGGGGAATAATGAACTAGATCCTAAATCTACATGTTCTAATTAATAAGTGGGATAAGGATGGATTGAAGAGATAAGGTCAAGTTTATGCGGGATCAGGTTGGATAAGAGTAACAAGGAGATTTACATTTCTTGTTATTAATTATTTGAACTGCTTGTTATCATATACAATATTGCAATATATGGTCATGTAATAGGAATATATATAATGAGCCAAAATGATGGTCGGTGGCTAAAAGAGCCTAACTTGGCACTATGTTCAAAGGTAACTTAATCTAAATTTCTTCATATACAAATCTCTAATGGTTGACAATTGCTCATGAAAGTTTATATGAGAAATAGCTAAATATATGAGATATGAATGCATGTATCTATACATACTTTGCTATTTGATAGGTTCATTAGTCTAGTACGTTTCATTCATTGAGCCCAGACTTATTCTTCTGTAAACTAATTTTTTTTTTCAAATTCTTAACGTATTGCAAACCCTAGTCCAGAAAACTAAGATAGAAAATAACTTAATAGAAATAACAATTGACATATATACCATCATGATTTCGAGCCTTTCAGGAAGCTACTAGATAAACATCCACTAAATCATCACCCTAAATCTATTAAAATGTGAAATTTTAGACAACATAGAGATTGTATTATTAATTTTTTGTCCAAATCCAATCAATCCTTGAGTCTAAATCCTACTTTTTTTAGAACTGAGTCTGATCTAAAAAAAAATTGAGCTGGATTGCATTTGTCCTCCCTTAATATATGCGTGTCATACTTCACCATATAGAGTTAGAAAATAAGTTTCCAAAATAATCAGAACAAAGATTATAAGAAAAATGCTTATTATCATTTATATATGTGGCGGAATTTAAATATAAGAAATCAGTATATAATTGGGATTAATAAAATTGTAACGTGTGTAAATTACCGCCGGTTATTGGCCAATGCAGTTTGACCCAATTTTTTAATCAAACTCAATATTTAATAAATAAAGTTTGGGTTGAATAATTAGGCCCAAGAGTCACGTTTAAACAAAAATTTATATTCTATCTCATAAATAAATTGGGTTGGACATACATATTTGAAATTGAACTAACTTTGTTATATATATATTAAATATTTTATTTATACTATATATTTTATATATATTATTTGACAAAAATCTTAATTATTAAATAAATATATGCATATAATTGTTTTTCTCTCTCCTATGTTTACATATATATTAAGTATAAATATATGTTATGTACATGTAAGTTTTAATTATATTATATATTAAAATAATATTGGATCTAAATAGGATCGGATTTGAGTATCATCCCATTTTCAAAAAAGAAACCTGAATCTTTGTTATTAATTTTTTTTTAAAAAAGAAATTTGCTACATTGTACATATTTACAGAAACATATTGCTAGCTACAATTCTTCAGATTGTGTTAAAAATGTTAATTTTTTTGTATTAAAAAAATTGATGTCATTTCTATTAATTTTTTTTATTAAATTACAAAAACTTGATTCAAATTATGTTTTTGCAGAAATATCAAAAAGAAGATTATGACAAAAACCTACACCAAGTTATATTTTTACGGAAACATAAAAAGAGTATTGGGATAAGATAGAAGAAAAATGTTGAATGAATGAAGCTCTAAAAGTTGTTACTGATAGAGAAGTTGTTGCTACTAAAAGAGCATGCAATAAAGCAACATTATTGTTGAAGCTTTGTGTTATGCCATTATTTGCAACAAAAATATTATTGTTGAATCAAGCTTCTAGATTTCTTGCAACAAACCAACATTAAATTGTTGAAACTTCTAGGATTGCTTGTAATAACGAAACATAATACATATGTCAAAGGCAATTTACAAGATAATACAAACACATCAAGTATACTCATCGTCCTCTTATTTAAAAGATCAATGCATATGCTCTATTTAAAGGGGAAAAGAAAAGAGAAGTTAATCATTTATATATAAACTAATAAAAAAAAAAGAAAGAAAAAAGGGAAAATAAGGGTTAATTGTGGTTTTAGTCCTTATAGTTTCACTAAATTTATAATTTAATATTTATAGTTTTATTTTGTGTAATTATATTCTAAAGTTTAACATTGTTTGTAATTAAATCTTTATTATTAACCAGTATTAAATCTAACTAATAGAGTTATTCTATTTATTAAATTATATATTGACATTTTATTTCTATTGACTTGCTATATTTATTTCATCAAATTTTATTTATTAACTTTTAGTTATCTTCTTTAGAAGAAGAATCTTCATGTTAATAAGAATTAAAATGTTAAGTTGTTTTTTTTTTAAAAAAAATCATTGATGAAAAATGACAAAAGAGTTGAAAAAACGAATTTTAACTGGATTTTAAGTTATCTTATTACTTGGATTTAATATAAGTTGAAAGTGTATACTTAATTACAAATTATTTTAAATCTTAGGATGTAATTAAACAAAATAAAATTATAAGGATTAAATTACAAATTTAATAAAATTATAAGAATTAAAACTTCTATTAACCTAAAAAATAAACTATAAATCTTGAAAGCAAGTTTGAGAGTTAAAATCATATTCCCAAGTAAGAAGTGTGCTGGTTGGTGATAGTTAAAGGGACACATTGACTTTTTATAATGTAATGAGACTTTAGACGTTAGTTAATATATAGGAACTGACGTGTAATATCATACCCATGTCAATTCCTAACATAAAATTGATGTGTAATCTACGTTTCTTCATATACTTGTATTTCTTTAGATTATTTTTGTTCTTCTACATTGGTTCTTAAAAAAATTGATATCTAATTTATATCTCTTTATATAACAGAATATAAAAGCGTTGAATTTATTTTGAATTATTTTAAATATTCCTATTGTCTTGATAAAATAAAAGAAATTAATTATCATTACAAAATTTTACAATTCTATAGTCTTGGAATATAGAAAATTAATTGTAATATTGTCATATCATTAAATTGGTTGTATATAAACAATTTGCATCACTTCAATTGATAAATTAATAAAAAAATTATTTGAATATATATTATAAAAAATCCTTTAAAATATAATCAAATAAGGATTTAATTAAAAAAAGTAATAAAATTTTTTGATAGTTGATGAGACAGATTTTAAAGACACTTTAAACCCAAATTATATAAATTAAATAATTGTAAAAGTATGTTAATTCCTTACCTTGAACTAATGTCAAATGTCATATTAAATTTGCACATTGATTGTTTAATAAAAATTAACTTCATGAATTTTTTTATATTTACAAAAATATCATCACACTTATATATACGTTAATTTACCTTTTATCCGACATCTATTTAATGATATTGATTTTGTATTTTATAGTAGTACGATGGCAAATGTCATATTGAGTTTAAATGTCGATTGTTTAATAGAAATTAACTTCAAAATTTTTCTCATATTCACAAAACATCATTAGTTTTATATATATATATATATATATATATATATTAGTTTACCTTTTATCTCATCTGGAGTTTATTCAACGACATGGTTTCTATATTTTATAATAGTATTTCTTGGTTGTATTATCAGGATTGCTGGTTCGCATATTTGATCCAATGATTTAAGTGTATTTTCGCAGGGTGACCACAGTTGGATATTCCTGTGTTGTTTTTGGGTGGATGACGAATCTTTCTGTGAAGCAGCCTTCTTCCAAGTTGAATCTATCTGGATTTTCTTTCTCTCCCCGTCTGTTTTGCACCGTTTGAATATCTTGTTTCACTTCAATTATTGTTCCCCAAGCAAGTTTTCTCGGCCATTTATCAGGAATATTCGTGGTTGGATATCCTATTGCCTGGGGGTTAATTCATGGTATGAACAACTTCTGGCTTGCTCCCAACAGCCTTTTTAACAATCCAAGAACATTTGACAATGTTGCATTTTGGCAATCATCTCACGTGTGTCTGCACTTTCACTTGAGCATCTCGGAAGTTATTCAATGGTTCTTAAACACAATGCACTGTTTGTAGATTTTGAATAAAAAATAATTTTTTAATTGATGTAGCATGATACGACCTGACTTATAAATAAGGAAGTTAGACAACTCCAATAGATTGCATCATTGGAGATGCTCTTGGGAAATTGACATTTTTAATTTTTACAAAAAATCATTGGATTATTTGTATATTTTAGAAATTTAAAGGTAATGTGTCACAGGATCTTAATTTAGGTATTAAAGTGTATTTTGACCTTTCATTTATAATATTAAAATTATTCATTCATAATTATAGTACAGCAATATATATTTTGGATTTCCCCACAAAATAAATTACAATTTTTTTAAAATTAATAAAATTAATATTTCAAATCATAAAAAAAAAATTAGAATAGAGGTTATGCCATCAATGCAAACTTGACTTCAATGCAGGGCGGGGCTTCTTACTGACAAGTGGCCGTGGCCCCAAAATTTTTAAAATTATGTTTTACTATCAGGGGGTTATGTGATTTTTTTTTTTTTTTTACATGTCATTTGGTACCCTGAAACTTTTTCTCTCTGACCCCCCAAAATTTTCGGTCAGGGTCCGCCGTTGCTTCAATGGATATATCTGCAACACCAAGAACCCTCATAATACCGATTACATATTGATTCTCCTCAGACTCTGGGAGCTTCAGCATAAGAATGAACAACATTTGATTCAGCTGAAAGAATTTTGTAATCTCAGGAAGAAATTCAACAACACAATAAATGCTAGATCTGTAGGCAAACCTATAACATGTAACAATAGTTAAAGGTTTAGAATTACCTGATAAACGTGATGAATCCTTGTTTGATCCTGGAAGCATCTGCTCTGTATAGAGATAAACTGCCCTCTTGGCTATAATATGATAGAGAACAAAAACTATCATCGTAT
>JANHAO010008426.1:0-19236 GCA_026873985.1 Saraca asoca | reverse complement strand
GAATAGAGTGAAGTAGAACTCAATTTTGCATACTCTTTCTCTAACTCAATTTCATTCAAATTATAAGTTAGTCTTTCAATGAATTTCTTCTCACCTTAACAAAGACACACATAAGCATTTCATTTAATCATTCTCTTCATCAAGACTTATGCCATACATACACTTTATTTTAATGCATTCTCTTAATTTATTAGGTATAGTACCAACACATATTATAATTAATGATGGTCAAGATGTAAATAAGTTAGTATTTACCTATTCTTTTCACTCTCTTCTTATACTCTACACCCTACCTCAAATACTCTTATATTTAATTAGATACATAATCTAATGTGAATCATTATTTTTCCAAGTATCAATGTAAGTTTAAAAATAAAAACTTGGCATTAGCTTTCTTTATTTTTATTTAAAGTTATATTCCCTTTATTATTTATATGTTTTATTCTAACATATTTTTCTCACACTTTGTAGGACAAATTACTATATTTTGGGGTCCATTGGAGGACATGGTATTTTTTTTGATGTTGTCTTTCTTGAGTTATTTTGTAAAGCAAATTACTATAATTTAAGGTCCATTGGAGGACATGGTATTTTTTTGAAGTTGTCTTTCTTGAGTTTGAACTAGTTCTAAGATTTTGTGTATTTTGTTGGTTTCAATAGTTGTAAACCAAATGGATATATTAAGCACATAACTTATTTATGTACAAATTTATGATTTTGTTATGTAAATTTATTAATAAGAATAAATGTCATGGTGGTAAATCTTTTGTCCCGAAATATTAGTAGAAAGTGTAATCACAATATTATATTGAATAGATAGATTTTATAATTACTATTAAAAAAATATTTTAATGCTACAAAATTTTATGTAAACAAAATTAGTTGCTTATGTTAGAAAATAATGTTGCAAAAGCATGTTAAATGTGACAAACTGAATATT
Source organism: Saraca asoca (assembly GCA_026873985.1). Lineage (NCBI taxonomy): Eukaryota > Viridiplantae > Streptophyta > Magnoliopsida > Fabales > Fabaceae > Saraca > Saraca asoca. The sequence goes on along the minus strand of JANHAO010008426.1, from coordinate 18,296 downwards.
AATGGAGTGCTTTTTGCAACAAACTTTCTATAATTGCAGCAACAATTGTTGTTCCAAAAATTTATTATGCAACACAAGCTTTGTCATAAAAGAATGTAGATTTTGCATTAATGTAAAAAATTGTTGCAAAAATTTTTGCATCAAGGCTTTCAACAACAACTTTGCAACAATTTTTATGTTGTTGCAAATACTTTTTGTAACAATATTTAAATTTGTTAGCCTAGATTACTCTAATTACATATTTTCTTTAGTTTTAATGTTGAAAAATAATTTTATCTAATAATATACTTTAGTTTTTTTGATTTGTTTTGCAAGTTCAAAGAAATTTGATTCAATATTCAAGAAATTCAAAATTAGTTTTTAGGATTTATTTTTCAATAGGAACTTTTGTAAATAAGTTCAAATGATATTTGATCCAAATATTTTTAACTAAACAATGTGGTAGAAAAATCACTTGAAGAAAAACAAGATTATATAAAACTATTTTGTACATCATGAATCGATTTGCACATCTATGCATTGAAGAACTTATGAAAAATCATATCGCAATTGAAGTTGCAATCGATGCATGAAATACAGATTTGAAAAATTATTTTACCAAAGGTTAGGAAAAATGGCTATTTTAATGTAGCAATCGATGTGAAGGCTGTGAACAATAGACTATATTTCGATTACCACACTAATTATTTAGTTATAACAGTCTGTAATCGATGCAATAACTGAGAGTGAATTATTCTGTTATAGACAGTTATAATAGTTATTCATGCCTAACTACCTTCCCTATTTAAACGATCTTTCACATTTTTTTTACAATTCAGTGCGAAATCATTTGATAAAGAGCTAAAAACACTTTTCTCTTTATCTCATCAAACTTCTTACATTTATTCAAGAGTTGTGGATTAAAGATCAATTGAGTTTATCTTAGATAGTTTGAGATTTTCATCTCAAATACTGGTATTATATTTTTCAATCCCTTTCTATTCTTTTTACTTAAGATTTCTAGGATTTAGAAATCTGTATAGGTTTATAAAACCCTATTCCAATTTTTCTATGTTAGTAAGAAGTCTATTTAAATTCTTGTGTGTTAGTTGTAAAACTGGCAAGTCAGGAGCCTGGTAAATCTTGATAGTTTTTATTTTTAATTTAAGAGGTCTTTTGGTTAAGAAAGATCAAGTGGAGTAGACTTGAATTGTAGTTTCAATTCAAGTTGAAACACTTCAAAAACTTGTGTCTTCAACTTTTCTTTCTTTAGTTACATTTTAATTGCTCTTACTATTAATCTTTAATCTTTGCCATCTTCACACTTACTAGTTATTAGTTTTTTGCATATCTTATCAAAAGAAGCATTAATATTTGACAAAGGTGTATACAAATTTCCTAATGAGAAAAATGCAAGATTCGTTTATTTTTTGCAATTTAATTTTTTATTGGGACCATCAAAATTTTTTCCATTAAATTTTGTTGATGCAAAAATTGTTTTTTCTTGTAGTGAATCCCCACTAGTTTGGAATTTTAGTGTTTATACTTAACTTTTCACACAAATAAGTATTATTCATACAAGAAAGGCATCTCTTGATTTGAACCTTTAATTAGAATATATATCTTAGAATTAAAATAAAGTTGATAGTGTCCGTAAACTAAACCTAAACTCTTAATGTTACAATCACAAACAAGTATTATGCATACAAAAAATGTATGTCCCGATTTCAACCTTCAATTAGCATATATATCTTAGAATTTTAATGAAGTTGATGGTGTCTGCATATTGAACCTTAACTCCTAATATTAGAATTAAAGATATAACACATATAATGTAACAATGGATTCTACCGAGAGGGGTGAATTGGTTTTAGGAATTTTCAATCTCAAAAATAGTTTTTTTCAATCCCTTTATAAAATTTAGCAAAAACAATGAATTTTATTGAAAACAAAAAATGTTTGTCCACAAATATAACAACTAAATCAATAGTCAGCACAATATCAATAGTTTAACATGATAATGAATAATGATAAATCAAAGTAAGGTAAAGTGTAGAAAATAAAGGAGTAAGGGTAGTGAGAGATTCAAATACTTATTTGTAGTGGTTCCCTCTTAAAAATCGATTTTAAGGTATGCATCCACTTTCAAACCTTTCAACCAAGCTTGAATTTACTAATCAAAACCTCCAAGTTTGGACTGGTACTTGAAGAAGCCATAATACAATAATTGCTTAACCACAATTGCTAAACTCTTTTGAGATTCTCACTCAAAGAAAAGAAGGAAATAGCTTAATCACTCTTCTACCTTATGTTAGGCTACTCGTAGGAAACCCAATAAAGTTTGATTTTGATTACAAAAGAAAATTGGCAAGAATACAATAGCTTTTTAGATATAGAGATAAAGTACAATAGGATTAAAATCACTCAGATTTAACTCTAATCTATGAAAAGATGTAAAGAATTGAAGAACATATGAATTTGAAAGAGTTTTCCTTTGAAGGGATGTGTTGTTCATACTGTGGAAAGGTGTGAAATTGGTATTTAAAGCAAATGAAATCACACATTAAAAAACTAGTACTTATTTGTAAAATTGGACGTGTGATCATAATTGTGAGTTCAAAATTTGAAATTTGGGTAGAATTAGATATTCAAATTTGAAGGTTTCGACCCGACTCGATGAAATTTAGTTCAAAATTTGACTTTGCTCACCCGAAGTTGCAAACCTTTAGTAAGTGCAGAAATGCATGTGGTTAGAATCGTGAAACAGAATTTTAAAGAGTCAATTTGAATCACACAAAAACCAATTCAAATCTTAATTTGAATCGTAAGACATGAATGCTTGTCCTGTTCCTACAAGCATGATCATGAAAGTAATTTAAAATTATTGATTTGAATCGTGAGTCCTGGAGATGAAAAATTTTAAATTTTGCAAGACATTCTAATCATTTTAACTATTTTGTACCTTGTAAAAAGACTTCAAAACCTTAAATTCTAACTAAATAAATATGACAAATCATTTTGCAATATGTTGGAATGTTTTTGGTATAACTTTTTTAATAAGCTTTGTTTAAAAACAAAAGGCAAAGCTTCCAAAAATTATTTTCAAACTTGAGCTAATTCTAATAATCTTGAACCTTTATATAATATGCAAACTAAGACCTAATCTGTATCTTCAACTTGAGGTCCAAGTCCATCCTTAATTGAATTATTGAAAATAAATCAATTTAGCTCAATCAAAATAGTATGTTATCATTAAAATATAAGTTTGCTCAATTTAAAAAAAAAATAGAGGCTAAGGATAATATATAATACCCATTTAATTTTAGTCAAAGATTTATAACTATTTTAGCACTGTTATGATCATGTACTTATTTCATTCTTTATAAACATTTACAAGAAAGACCTTAATTCTCTTATTGAAGTGGCACCAATTATATGTTTATAAATATGAAGTTTCATTTATGTTCCCATTGCTTTTAATGTTTAATTAATAACTCAATTGAGAGTCCGAAACTCACACAACTATTTTATATGCAACGAACAACAATAGATAATTTCAAACATGTGGAATAAGTTTGCTAGTAATAGCAGCATATCAATAACTTGTTATTACTTATTAAACTTTGTAATTAGAGTTTACTAATTCAAAGTTTGGTTCCTATTATTGGTGTTTAATCTTTAGGGTTTTAACATTACAAAAAAATGCTTAAAATAGTGGCCATTATGCACTGGAGATAGCGGCGGTTTAAACTACTGTCGAGTATAATGCTGGTGATTATGAGAATCACTAGAAAAAAAGGTGCTGAGTTGACATTAGGGCAGTTATGTACAACTGTTGGAATCGTCTATGGACCAATTAGTGGTGGTTAATCACTTTTATTTTACTCCAAAAAAATTTGAAATTAAAATGGTAAGGGTTGTGTAACCATCACTATTATTTTTTTTAAAAAAAATTAATTTAAATTGGAGGGGGTTGTGTAATTACCGCTAAATTTTTTTGTATTGTTTTAAAAAAATTTGAGTCATTCTAGTTCTGGCTATTTTATTTATTATATTAATTAATGACACTAATTATTCTTATAAAATAAAATGCAAACTAATGGTGTAATAAGAAATCAATATAATAGAAAAATAATATTATCTTTTATATTAAATATATTGAAATATATTTGATGAGAAGGTTCAAATGTCTAATACATTACAAATTAGGCAAAATAGTCAAAGGACCAAAAGTCATAAAGATTATCTTTTATATTCCATTCCAAGCGTCAACAAAAGATAATCAAAACTAAAAAGATTAGGCACGATCAATGGTATGACTCCCTCTTGAAGTTCTTTTTGCATTCATAGGTAAAAATTGATTTTCAACATTAATTTCCACATCAACATCATCCTAACAATATAGTTATTAATGAAATAGTATTATCCACTAAGTATACAACCCTTAAACACCAAGCTACCAATCAAAATAAAAAACAAAAGTAAGTATAAAACAAGTCAACTAGAAGTATAGTGTAAACAAAAACAAGTATAAAGCAAGTATAAAATAGAAAACAAAGAAATACATGGTTTAGATAATGGTAGAATCTAAGAATAGCAGGCCATACCTGATGACTTTCAAAGACTCAGTGAGTCAATTAAATGGAAAAAAACCCATTATTATTGATCAAGTTAACCATGATAGTAGAAACCACTTATTTCTAGGTCAACCAACCTCCTCAACTCAAGTTCCATCCACAATTTTATGGACTCAGAATGGATTTGCTAATGGAAACTGGGATAAGCTCAAATCTATCGTTCAGTTTGCTATTACTAATCCATCTACTCTTTATGATTGTATATAATTAGTTAGATTATAGTCATTTCGCCCTTCTACATTATCATCCACTCTCTCTTTTTTATCTATGAGTTAATTTTATTGGCAAACTTTGACATTTGGCATATTTTGACCCACTTCACTAGTACTTTATCTTTATTGCACATAGGGTTGAACCCAATTTTGATTTTTATCTTACCATCTAATTTTGATTTTCCATTAAATGTTGTTCCTCATTTCTATTTATTAATGTGAAGTGAACTATCAAGAGGCAGAAGTGAGACCAAATGAGTTCAATATTGAGGAAATATTTCATGTAGTGGATGCAGGAGTTTTGAAATAGTAGTGAAATTATTCATGTTTATAATCACAATTAGTCTCTCAGTAATTTGATGTTTTGATATTTATCATGAGTATTGAATATAAGGGGATTGGATATCACTTTAGAGATGAACTAATCTCTTCTGAGTGATCAAATTTTACATTCTCATTATTACTTTTCCTACAAATAAGTGAAAATTTCCTTGTGATATATGTGTACGTGGATAACATCAAAGCCGAAGGGTTTGTTCCCTTTTTATTCTAAATTCAATTGGAAATATTTGCATATGCTTCTACAAAATATTTATAAAAATATTCCTGTAAATATTTTTTCTCATTGTAGACAAGCTTCAGATGGAAACTTATAAAATAAAAGGCACCAAACTTATAAGATATCATATGATCAAATTATACCTATTGATTAGTAGATGGCTAATTGGAAAAATAGGGTGGAATGCATCCACCCATTGCCATGATGTAATCCATAATCACATGCACTTGTGCCCGTGTTTCAGCCAAATTCTCTTCAATATGATGGAGCTTATCCTTCGTATAGTGAAGCTTATCCTCATTTTAGCCTAACTTTGATTTAACCTTTCAAATTCTTTTTGATTCACAAGATGTATGCCAAATGAACTGTTGGAGTGGATGCCATCAAATCTATGAGAATTACTTCTAAACATGTTCACGGGACAAACACCCATGCCTAGTCCTTGAACATGGCTTAGGTGTTCTTGTCCAAACACTCGTCCAAGAGCATCATTTGGAGATATTATTCAAAGCCATGTTTGGTCCACTTGGCTTGAGGCTTTTTGCAATCTTTCCTAAGTAAACAACAACACATATTATGATATCAACTAAGTAATGTTTCGAAAGTAATAAGCTCGAGGCCTTTTGCAATCTTTCCTAAGTAAACAACAATACATATTATGATATCAACTAATTAATGTTTCGAAAGTAATAAAAGTTTTGATTGAATTCTCACCCTTATGCTCCTTGCTTCATCTTTTACATATGAGCCATGACTTTTCCTATGTATGACATCCTACAGCTTTGCTTGCGTAACCAGACTTTATTTTTTCCTTTTCCTATCATTTCAACAAAAAAGGTTTAATTTAAGCAAATCTTAATTTTATTTAACTAAATAAGATGGTTACATTACCATCTCATCTTTTTTCTGTGCAAATGTTTTAGACCCTATACTATATGGAATGGTCTACTTGCTTTTATTCCTTGCATTTTATTTGCACATTTCCTACATAAAAAAAAAACTCAATTACTACTTTAGCCATTAGTATACGCATGGTTAAAGTCAATAAAAGTGATTAGTTACCTTGTGTTTTTCTCTATCATGGATTAGCATCAAGCATTTCTATTGCTCTTTAATGACATCTTTTGGATAGTTTTGTTCAATATTTTGCTCCTTCATCAAATTGGGATAATAATGTTTATTGTACGAAGCCCTTTTATAATCTTTCCACCACCTTCCAATGACTTGATTAGTGAGCCACTTGCCTATTTCATCATTTTCAAATTGAAAATATAGCTATGACAAAGCTGTATTATTACATACCATCACCAATTTATCAAACACATTGTCTTTGACTAAGTCAGGTATGTCCGGCAAGGCCTCATAATCTATGGCATACTTGCTCCTAGCTAAATGACCCATTGCTCCAGAAAAGAGTCCTTCTTCATCTCCTATAGGCTGACCATGATTGTTTGTTATAACTACAACCTTTTATCTATCCAATCTCTAAACTTGATCAACCTTTAACTTCTTCAACTTAATTACACCATCCTTATCTATTGAAAGAAGTACAAAATGTTAGTGCAACATTAACTCAAAACATAAAAGAAATGATATATTATAGTTATCTATCATGTTACACTGCCATCCACTTCTGGGTTTACTCTTTCTAGCACCAAGAGCATCATCCATCTCAACATCAACATAAGAACCATCCGATTCATCATGAAGTTAAACCTCAGAAGCATCAGGCCACGTGTCCTAAGTGGGTAGGGTGAGCTATATGGGCTGTGAATGTGTGGATTATGCGGGTTGGGTCAATTATCTAGGTTGGATAAGCTGTATGGGCTATGAATGTGAGGGTCGGGCCAATTATCTAGGCTAGGTGGGATGTATGGGCTATGAATGTGTGGGTATGTAGATTGCGTGGGTCAGGTAGGTTGTCCAAGCTATGTGAGCTGTATAGGCTGTGTGGACTGCATGGGTCAAGTGGGCTCTCTAGGCTAGGTGGGATGTATGGGCTGTGTGAGGGGTTAGTCCATTTATAATGGGTTGTAGAGGAGTTGAATGGGGACTAGATGCTCCCTTTGTGCCTTAAACCCTTGAACATTTTGACTTGGGCATTTCTACAAAATAGATTCTACGATAATATGTATTTTCAAATTGTATAAGATTCTTAAACTAAGTTTTGCAATACCGATACAAACCACAAATGATGCAGTTGTATAATAATCTTTAACTAAACATATACCATAGAGACAAATTGTTAAACTAAGTATTTTTACTTTGAGACAAACCACACAAAAATCAAATGTACAAGATTCTTTATCTAAGCAAATTTTCACACAAAATAACATTTTTGAAAAAATAAATATTCTAATATATCTTTATCTTCCTTGACATTGGATACCAGATTAGGGCCTTCCAAATGATCATTTCCCTCTTTCTTTGCCAATTGAATATTCTCATCTTCATTCTAAAAAAAATTACCTAACCCTTACTTAGTAAATGACTCATGCTCACATATTTCATCATTCACAAGTTTACTCATGTCATATAAGTCTCTTGACTGGAGATGAAAAATAATACTCCAATCTAGACACATTTGATCTTTTACAAAATAAACCATTTGAGCTTATGAGACATAGATGAAAGGCTCATGATCTTCCCGTTCACCAGTGTGAATTAATCTATTGAAATTTACAATATGAAAGACCTAAGCATCCTCCCTAAACTCTCTATCATTAGTGGTGTCAGCTCACATAAATTTAAAAAAGGTCACATATTTCTCATAGTAATTGAGCTTAATAAATATCTATCAATTTCCCATAATATGGAAGAATGAAATCCTACCTATTGACATCTTGATGGCTAGAAACACAATTGGTTGTAAAAGTCATGAAAACTCTAGAATTTTGGGTTTTCAATCCATTTTCTCGATCTGCTATTCGAAACTTATATCCATTAACATCGAACACCAAAAACCTTCTAGCATTTTGAAGAGGTCTTCAAGCTAGTTGCTTCAAATCGTTCGACATGATGCCAATCACTTCATCTATAAAAATCTATAAGAAGAAAATTATCTTCTAAAACTATGCCTAAAGAAATGAATTCTATATTAAATATCTTTTATAACTCACCCATCTAGAGAACAAATCAGCAAAGTCTTTGTAGACTATCTTCTACAGCTTAGTAGAGGAACATGTTTGACTCCTTATTTTTCTCTTAACATATAATTTAAATTCCCTACAAGCAATGATCAAACATGAAAAGACACATTAATAGAGTAATCTTAAAAAAGATGGTGAGAAATATGGATACTTACTCCATAAATGGATTAACCTCCTTGCAGCTGAACAAAACATATTGATGTGCCTATATTATTTCCATATTTGTTAGTATAAAACTAGAACCGCTGCCCACCGATATACCTATATTAGGAAAGATAATAAACATTTCTTCACATTCAATATTATTTGGTTCATCATTCATGTGTCTTAGTTGGTTGAGCCTTATCTCAATTCCCTCTAAATATCTTAAATAAAATTTGAGACATTATTCAGATATGTACCTTTCAACAATGGAACCTTCCGGTTGAGCCTTATTATGAACATAAGACTTTATATGTTCCAAATATCTATAAGATGTTGCTAAGAAAAAAAATAAAAGAATTACAAGTCGTAATTAAATAGATGAGATCAACTATTACCTTTTAATAGGGTACATCCACTGATATTGTATTGGGCCTCCTAAGCGTAGTTTATTAACTAGATGAACATACAAATGAATTATAACAGTGAAGAATGATGAGGGAACAACATTTCTAAATGACAAAGTGTAAAAATAATTTGATGTTAGACATTCTCGAGGTCAGCAAGGTTGAAAGTGTTACTGCATTGTCTAAAATATGAGCTTAACTCAACCAACACTACAGTCACTTTGTCTGGCAACACATTACATATGGCAAAGGATAGTAATTGCTTTATAAATACATGATAATCGTGACTTTTCAACCCAGACAACTTGCGTTGTTTTTAGTTAATATACCTAGAAATGTTGCTTGAATAGCTATCAGACATCTTTATATTCTTTAATGCTTTAAAGAATGCATCCTTCATTACATTTGTCATTGTAAATAGACATGGCTGGTATTTTACTTTATCATTAGGCCATAAGTCCCTTCTTATACCCATAGCTTGAAGGTCTTTCTGAGTATTGAAATGGTCTTTTATCCTTCCAGTCTTATTCAATAATAAGATTATCACACACATTTTTTTTATATGTATGACATTAAGATTGTGATGTAACATATTGCTCTCCTAATATGGAAGTTAAAAGAATATAAACTCCTTCTTCTATTATTATAAGTCAACTTTATTGTTATTTCCATAAGCTCGCTTCCTTTTAGTATCGCCTTGTATTAGCTTCCTAAATGTAATATTAATATTCTCTACTTGTCTAAAAAATTTTGTTCCTGATAGTGCTTTTGGAGAGTTTCTAAACTCTTGACTCCCATCAAAGGGAAGCCACATCAACTGAAAGTTATGATTCTCTCCAAGAAAATGGGTGATGTCTCTAAAAATACTATTTTCTACTATGAGGCAAACACAATGGAGCTACATAGAAGTTACAAGTTAGGCAAGCTAATCCAATATATATATTTCAGCCAGATAGGGTACCATGCCTTGGGAAATCAATAATAATCCATATTAGTGCTACTAGCATTTTGAACATTAAATGCATTGAGATATCATATATGTCCACACCCTATATCTATAATTCCTCCAACTCTTTAATAAGAGGTTGCAAATAGATATCTACGTTATTCTTTAGCATTCGTTTATCGAGAATGATCATTGAGAGAATGAAAGAAATTGACTTCATACATATCCAAGGTGAAAAATTGTAAGGCATCAAAATTACTTGCCAAATGCTATAATGTGCTCATGGTTCCAAAAGGATTGAAACAATCACTAGCTAGACCTTGCCAAACATATCAAGGATTCGAAGCAAATTTTGGGTGAGTTGTGTCAAACTTCTTCCATGCTTTAGAGTTTCTTGGCTGCATCATCAAGCCATCTTTACAATTCATAGTTGCATGCCACCTCATTTGCTCAGTCATCTTAGTATACATAAGCAACCTTTGCCACCTTGGTTTAAGTGGAAAGTAGCATAAAACTTTTACAGGTTGTTTCTTTTTCTTACTTTCGACTCTTTCTTTCCATCTAGATGTATGACATCTCTTATATGTTTCTCTATTCTCATCATCTCCCTAATACAACATGCAGTCATTCAGACAAGCATTTATCTTAGTGTAGTTAACCCCAAGTTTGGTGATGGTTTTCTTAGACTTGTACAAAGAACTTGGGATCTTTGTATGCTCAAAGGCATCCTTTAACAACTTCAAGATCAATCTCATTGCTTTATCAGTCATGCCACACAAACATTTGATCTGATACAACTTTATTAGAAAAGAAAATCTAGAGTACTTTGTGTACCCTTCATAAAGGTCTTAATTTACATCATTAAATAACTTGTAAAACTTAATAGAAGTTTCATCCATCATTTCACCAGTTACCTCATCATTATTGCTTGCATCTTTATAAGATGAGCTGGGTTTATTGTGACCATGTAGATTACTGAACCTAAAGACATCATTGATCATGTCTTCTATAGGATTTTGGAGACTTATATTTTAGGGAGTTTGTAAGATATGTGCCATACTAGATGATGCTTCAGGTCTACTAAAGGGGGCTTCAGGTTCATTGCATTCCCTATGCCATACCTGCTTTGTTTAATTGGTTGGAAATTGCTTTCGAGTTAAGTGGTCATAGGCTTCAGCTCTAGTCAACCACCTTTTAAATCTATAACAATGATAGGGACATATTATTCTCCCCTCAATAGATTGCTGCTCAAATGCAAAATCAAGAAATTTATTTAGTCCTTCCTTATACTCATCTATCTTCCTTAATCAACTAATCTATGATTTATCCATATCTAATAGATCAGAATGTAGGGGAGGTACTATAACAGGAAGTCTAAAACAAACAAAAATAATTGTTAAGTAATCAAAATAAGTAATTAATAATATACAACAAAATGGTTTTTGAGTAATATAAATATTCAAATATAAGTATAAATAATTAAAACTATTAAATAGTTACCAACTAATTATTAAGTAATTTAAATAAATGAAAATAATTATTAAGTAATTAAAATAATTATTGAACAATTATAAATAATTATTAGATTTTTAAATTAATTTTTAAGTAATTTAAATAATTAATAAATAATTATTAACTAACTAAAATAATTATTAAATAATTAATAAATAATTATTTAATATTCTAAATAATTATTAAGTAATGAAAATAAAAATTAAATAATTAATGAATAATTATTAAAAGTTTAAATTAATTTTCGGTAATTAATAAATAAATATTAAGTGATTTAAATAATCATTAATTGATTAAAATAATTATTAAAGAATTAATAAATTAATATTTAATATTCTAAATAATTATTAAGTAATTAAAATAAAAGTAAAATACTTATAAACCATACCCTCAAAATAAGTTTAAGAGTAAGCATATACAATCATATTTAACATGACCAGGATATTACCATTTAGACACTTGAACACAAATTTAGATTCTAGCCACTTTGAACACCAACATATATCCTTATAAGTCTATAACCTTATTTAATCTAAATGCAGCTCAGTAAACTATTTATATAACTAATATGGTTTGAGTATGTTGAGAGTAGAATTTGGTTCTCAACCAAACTCCTGCCAACAGAGATGAATTCTTAGACCCAAGGCTGTCTTCTAAAGTGTGAGGATGGAAGGAGAGGAAGAAGGAAGGGAAAGAGGATGGGTGTGGATAGTATTTTAACGTGATTTGGCTAAATCTGGGTGGTACCGGACCCTACGTCCACGACGGAGTTTTTATTATATTGAAAATTGTTTACAAAGTTTTTTTTTTTGCTTATTCCTTTTTTTTTTGGGCCTCCCCTCTTCTAATAATAATTTCCTATTTATAGAGGAAGGAAGGGCTACATGTAATGATTATAAGCTATAGTTTTGTTACATCAAGAAATAAATATAAAAGATAGTAGAACTCCTGTAATCCGTCTGCTGCAGGCTGCTTTCTATGGGGTCGGCCCCTCTTGTCGTTATGAGCTGGTATAAGTCTTGTCCAACACTCAGCCTTACAAAGTGCTTGGTAAGGCGAGGTGCTTATCCTCTTCGAGCTGAGGTTCTCAGCTTGGAGGGCTGCTATTGTTATTTGTGTAGTGAGCTCGAGGCTACTTTTGGGCGAGGCGAGCTTAAACAAGATGGCCAGTCTCCTGATGTGGCGAGCTTCTCATGTTCTCGCTATGTTCCTTTCTAGTGATATGTGAGATAGTGCCTGCTAGATGTTTTCAGTGAGCTAGGTAACTTAGCGTCTGCTAGGCCCTTTCTTCAAAGCCGATTTTTTACCCATAACATAAGCCCCCCAACTGTCAGTTCACTTTATAGACTAGGAGTTACAATTTTTCTGAGGCTTCATCCGTATTCCTAGTCAAAGTCTTTGCCTGGCTGAAAATTCATTTCAGATTTCATTTCTATCTTTTCACTTTGCTTCAGACTATGCTTTTTTCTATTTGCACTTTTTGATCATTTGTGTGGCACTTTTGCTTGCTTTGGGCCGATCGATTAAGATCAGCTAGATATCTTCTAGACTCTTTGGTGGACTAGGCTAGTCTTTTTATACCTTAGGGATCTTCTTCTTTTTTTCACAAGAGAGTTTAATGGATGAGTTAGTTGAGCTCCCTATGTTTTTGGTAACTTGGCTTCAGGCGAAGCTTTTTGAAGTGTGGATGGCCTGTTGCATGTGACTTCCCCACAGGATTTATCTGGTGGATTCCCGGGGAGTCTTGTGCAGATCTTGGATTATCTCCTCTAGGTCTTTCCATAGAATCTAGCTCTGCCAACCAAACCCTTGGCGTCTTTTTCAATTGCACGGGGTTTTGTTTAGGAGGAACCACCAGAGGAGGATGGGAAGATTGTAGGAGTGGAGTTACTGGTCTTCCTATTGGTGGGAGTTCATCTCTGAGTAGCCAGTTCTTTGCTTTCTTGCCGAAATGGTAGTATTAGGCTTTTAGCCTTGAATCTTCTGATGTAATTTTACCTCATCTGAGTGAGGCCTTTTTAATGTATGAGCTTTTCTGCATAGCTCTTGAATGTTGTATGGAATGCTTTGTTCACCACTGTATGTAAATCTCTATAGATCAATGAAACATCTTTCTGACCAATCGGCCTAGTCTTTAACTCTTTGATTTTTCATGATGTGATCCCCTTTGGCGAGTAATAGATAGGTCACATGTAAGCTGCACCTAATAGGAGGTCACGTTCGAGCTACGATCTTCTAAATGTATGTTAGCTACAAATACTCAGTTGCATGAGAGCTATAACAAGTTTATTTTAACGTCCTTACATTGTGGCGAGCTTGTAGCTAGTTATTGGGTTTGAGTATGTTGTTAAGGTAGGCTTCATGCCGTCTTATCCTTGGTTTTCTTTTCATTGTCATGAGGTAGGCTCTTAGGTCATCTCACCATTAGTTTTGTTTTCATTGTGAGGTAGGCTCTTAGGCCATCTCACCCTCAATTTTATTTTCATTGTGAGGTAGGCTTTTAGGCCGTCTCACCCTCAATTTTGTTTTTGTTATCGCAAGCTAGGCTCTTAGGCCGTCTCACCTTTAGACGAGTTTGCATTATGAGGTAGGCTCTTAGGCTATCTCACCCTCGATTTTGATTTTGTTGTCATGAGGTAGGCTCTTAGGCCATCTCACCCTCAATTTTGTTTTTGTTGTGAGACAGGCTCTTAGGCCATCTTACCCTCAGTTTTGTTTTCGTTGTCATGAGGTAGGCTCTTAGGTCGTCTCACCCTTGGACGAGTTTTCATTGTAAGGTAGGCTCTTACCTCGATTTTGTTTTCATTGTTGCGAGGTAGGCTCTTAGATTGTCTCACCCTTGGACGAGTTTTCGTCATGAGGTAGGCTCTTAGGCCATCTCACCCTCAATTTTGTTTTCATTGTCGCAAGGTAAGCTTTTAGGACATTTCACTCTCAGATGAGTTTGCATGATGGTGAGGTGAAAGCTTGTTGCTAGCTGGGTAGCATTTCTAAATTTTGGCCAATTGGTTATGAATTTCATTGGTTCAACGTGGAGTGGTTCCTTTCAAAATAGCGTTCTACTGGACAATTCATATAGAGATTTGTTGATCTCAAGAAAATGTTACAGGATTAGAATATGGTTCTGATGGAAAGCTTTGGCTCTCGACCAACAATTCGTCAGGTTTGCTATTCTGACATCTTCACCACATAATCCTGTAATTGGCCTCTTCTGATGAGGTCTTCTATGGCATCTTTTAGTGCCCAACATTCTGAGGTGGTGTGTCCAACCTCTTTGTGATAAGCATAGAATCTGCTCAGATCTCTGGACTTGGTGGAAGCTCTCATTGGCCTGGGCCTCCCAAAGTATTCATTGTGCCTCTCCGTGACAAAAATCCTATCCTATGTGTCTGACAGGATGTTATAGCTTCTGAAGTGGCCCTCAGGTCGTTGGGGCTTTGCCTTCTTTGCGAGTTGAGGACTGGGGTCATGACTGCGACTCTCATCACCCCTCTTTTTGCTCGTAGTGGGGCCACCGTTGTCTGTTTTTTACTTGGATTCCTTCGTTTCGAAGTTTTCTTCTCATTTTATTTGTTTGACAGCTCGCTCATAGAATTCAGCGAGATCTCGAGCTAGGGACTTGTAGAGGATTTTGTACAGCTTTCCATTTTTGGGAAGTCTTGTTGAAATTACTGTTAAGATGCTTTCCTCTGAGGGGATTTTTACAGAGTTAGCTTCATGCCTGAACCTGCCTATATAATCTTTTAGCGATTCACCCTTGTCCTAAAAGATCATTGTGAAGTGGCAAGGAGGTGCGAGCTGCCTTTTCAGTGTCTGATATTGATCAACAAATTTTCTTTATCATTCTTCCCAACTATTGATGCTGTGAGCCAGGAGGTTTCTGAATCATGTCCGAGGTATTCCTCCTAATGTGGCTAGGAAGACACAGTATTTCACTTGAGGATCAGTTGTTTGAAGGTTCATCTAGATATTAAATGCATTCAAATGGTCGCTTGGGTCGCTATTCATGTCATACAGCAGGATCGCGGGCACTTTAAGTTTCTACAGGAGGGGCTGCATTTTGATCTCCATAGAAAATGGTGAGCTTTCCTCGTACTAAGGTTAGTTACTTTGAGGTTGCGGGTGCTCTTCTAGTTGTTTTAGCCTTTGGAGGACTTCTTCCATTGTACGATCCTGTGTTTCAAGTTGAGGCGTAGAGCTTTTCGCTCATTGTGAGCCCTCCAGTCTCTGACTATCGTGATCTTCGTGAGTTTCTTTTCAAGCTTCTTTATGGAGCTGTTGGAGTTGTGCCATGATTTCTTCTTGTCTTTGTGCACCTTGGGGTTGTGCCTGCACCAGTGCTCTCACAGTTTCAACTAACTCTTTTTCCGTACCCTCAAGTGCTTGCTGAGGTTGGTGAGATGCTTGTGTCTCTCCTATTCTAAGGGAGTCATTTTATTGGTGGCAGATTTTAGTAGTGGGAATGTTTGCAAGCTGTGCGACTAGAGTGTTTGAACTCCTTGTGGTCCTTCCTCTTGCCATTGTAGTTGCAAGGAATACTTAAGAAAGCAAGTGGGTCCACACAAATAGCACTAAAATGTTAACGATGAACTTTGGTTTTGACCCAAACTCCTGCCAATGAAGATGAATTCTTAGACCCAAGGTTGTCTTCTGAAGCGCAAGGATGGAGGGAGAGGAAGAAGGAAGGGAAGGAGGACGGGTGTGGATAGTATTTTAATGTGGTTCAGCTAAATCTGGGCGGTACTAGACCCTACGTCCATGGTGAAACTTTTATTATATTGAAAATTGTTTACAGAGTTTTTTTTTTTTGCTTATTCCTTTTTTTGGGCCTCCCCTCTTCTAACAATAATTTTCTATTTATAAAGGATGGAAGGGTTACATGTAATGATTACAAGCTATAGTTCTGTTACATTAAGAAATAAATGTAAAAGATAATATAACTCTTGTAATCCGGTTGCTGCAGGCTACTTTCTGTGGGATGGGCCCCTCTTGTCATTATGAGCTGGTATAAGTCTTGTCCAACACTCAGCCTTGTTGAGTGCTTGGCAGGGTGAGGTGCTTGTCCTCTTCGAGCTAAGGTTCTTAGCACGGGGGGCCGCTATTGTTATTTGCGTAGTGAGCTCGGGGCTGCTTTTGGGTGAGGTGAGCTTAAGCAGGATGGTCGATCTCTTGACGGGCGAGCTTCTCATGTTCTCGCTACGTTCCCTTCTAGTGATACGCGAGGTAGTACCTGCTGGATGTTTTCAGTGAGCTAGGTAACTTAGCTTCTATTAGGCCCTTTCTTCAAAGTCAATTTTTTACCCATAATAGAGTACAAGGCAATTATTTAAGTACAAGGGCAAAAAATGTTACTGATAGAAAGAGAAGACATTGTCAACACAAAGATTGCAATTGAACTTAACCTAGACAACAGAAATATATTTATCACTATAAGCAAACAGCATATACTTAGACAACTACATATATGACATGCCATAAGTGTATCAAGCCACTTATATGATATCAACATGTTTACTCATTGCACTCTATTTAGGTATTCCATAGCTTCATATTAATATATTAAACTAATGCTAAGGAGGCAGAAAGGGCAATAATATAGTGAGGTTAGTGATAGATCAAAGCTTTCCAAATTTGATGAAGCCTAAGACTAAGATAAGGTTGAGATTAGTGGCATACAAGTTTTTGACTATTCTTTTTCGAAGTCCATACGCTTAAAATAAATTAGCATTAAATAATAGGGGTCAAACCTCAACTACTTCTCATGCTTTGTCTCGACATAACAACATAGCGTCAAGTGAATCTTTTAGTCTTCTACAAACCTCAGTTGCTTCCCATTCTTTGTCTCAGCATAACCACACAACAACAAGTGAATCTTTTAGTCTTCTACTTAATGCTTCAAAAATCCATATCTTTTACAGCATAACTTTCTCTTTTCCCATCATTTTCAAAGCCAACCAGTTGACCAAATTCCATTTCAGACCTCAACTATTTTGCACCTACCAATACACATGACAAGATCATGCAATTTGATTAATTCATAAGAAAACCAAACAAAACTCTGAAGAAAACTCACATTATGATCCTGAATATACTTAAATGATCTTGAATACATGTAAACTAAACACATACAACTTCCTTTATTTTAACATCCTACAATCAATATAGTTAAATGATCCTAAATATGCTATATTAACTATTTTAACATCATAGGCAACTCGCAATATACATATTAAAAGTAAACATATCATGGCTAGAGGTAAGTAAGGTAGCAACACTCTTAACTATTGCCTAATCTATTTTAAGAGGAAAATACAGAGAGTGCAAAACCTACTGAAAAACACCTTACTTTGGATCGACGTTCTCTAACAAACTACTTGTCCATCCATTTTTGCCATAGTTATTCACCATTGACAACATGTTAATCTATAATTGAACACCTTGCTTTAGATTGAATTCATATATCATCCCTTAAAACTCATATTATTTTTTCCATGCTTACTCATAATTGACTACATGTTAATAAGATAAAACTGTAAATCATATCATCCCATGAGTTAAAGAATTAAACTCACACAAACAAACCAGCATATTAAGATAAAACTGTAGATTTTGAAGGAAACAAAAATAATTAAGGTGGAATCTACTAAATTGCAATATCCTTTGAGACATTAATTCTTCATGGGATTGCTAAATCCATAGCTTAACTTTTTGTTTTTAAAAGAACAACTTCATTTAATTTTGGAGTGAAAAGATT
>JANHAO010008425.1:0-19239 GCA_026873985.1 Saraca asoca | reverse complement strand
AACTCATAATAATACTAACCCAATAATTGATAGCATTGATAATCACAAAACCCTAAAAAATTTACTCTCAACATTTCAACTTCAACAGATGCAAAACTGATTTCAGATCGAACTGTAGGCTATACTGCTATAGGCTATAGTCAATTGATCTCTTCAATAGCAAAAATTTAACAAACAAATCGAAATGTATTTTTAAGTTTTAACATAACCAGTACAATCGAACTTTAACAGGGAAAGATTTCAAATCAACATGGTCAAAGTCAAACAATCTAAAAGAAATTAAACAATCTAAAAATCAAATCAAATGCATCGTACCTGGGGGGGCTACGATTTGAGATGCTATCGAAGTTGAAGCTGGTTGCTGCTGCAAAAATGGGGCTGTGGGTTTTGTGGAGTAGTTGCTGCTGCCTTCACTAGGTGGTTAAGAGAGACGCCAAGCTATTGCCACTATCACCACTGTGCTGCCGTTAGCTAGGGCTGTTGTTGTCTTGTTGCTATTGGGCATGCTGTAAATATGAGTGGAGCTCCACTGGAGTAAGGAGTGTTATGTTGGTTTGACTTGTCTGAGTCTGAGACTATAGAGTTAGTGTCAGCCAACAATTGGGCCCATGGATCAGTCTATGTCTGTGCAGATTCGATCCACATGTACTACAGTCCATCGGACTTAGCCCGTTTAGGCTCGTTTTCAACCAAGCTATTTTTAACATGTCCAGCCCACTTCAAATCCACGGTCTAGCTCATTTGGCCCATGGGCCTTAGGCCCGTTTAACACCCCTACGGGTAGCAACCTATGCTGCTGCTTTGGTGCTACCTAGTTCGGCCTCCTTCCCCCGATAGCTCATTGGCAGTGACTCAACCCAGAGTGAGTTGCCCATTCACTCAGTAGTACTTGGTCAGTTCATCTATGACCCTAAAATCAAGTTATACGTAAGTTTTTCCTTTTTTTTTCAATATGATTGCTATTAAATCCTAACCCCCAATTGTATGAATGTTGTGTTTTTTACTTAAATCAGGTTCAATTCATGAAACCCATTGAGGAAATGAGTGAAATTGTGCTATATCCTAGCTCAATCCAGAAATTCATGTATGTATTCTTGCTAATTGATTTTCAACCTTAGGTCTTGAAGTTCTAATTACAATGTAGGATGAGTTTAACTATGTAAGGGGCTCTAAAATTAATGAAGGGATTGATTATGGGTTAAATTATGTTCAATTTCTAGATTGGAATCTATTTGTCAAATTGGCACTTTACTTGAAAAAGTTGAACATCGAAGGGATAAATTGAGATGAGTGGGTAATTCTACTCCTTTTATATGAATTTTCCTTTCACAAATGCTATTTTGTTTACTATTATGAATTTGGACATCATAAAATACTATGATTTTAAATAAATTGGATTTTTCTATTTACTTGCATTTAAAAGTAAAAATCATATGTTGTAACAAATAGTATTACATTATACACACACACACACACACACACACACACACACTTCTTTTAAGTATTATTTATTGTGTTTGATGTTAGAAACTTTGCTATTTTACCATAGTGGGTTATTGACGTTATTGAACAAAAATGTTAAATGAAATGGTTGATTACATTATCAAATGATTCCATATATGAATTGATTGGAAATGTTTCTTTACCCTTTTATTGATTCATATTGTTTTATGCAATGTATTGCTATTGAGTTTCTTTGAAAAATTGAAATTTGAATCCTTTGAAAATTCATTTAGAAAATCTCCAAGTGCACTTGTAAATAGAATTGAATTTATGGGAGAAAGAAGGGGAGAATATTTATTGGAAGAATAAGGTGAATGATGATGATTGATTTCTATTAAGTAAGGTTGCCTTTAGGAATTAGCCATTGGATCCTAACTGTATATAAAAATTTTGAATTTTTCTAATACTCCACTATTTATGTAGTCAGAAAGATTATAATATTTTCTTTCATTTTTCATTATGATAAGTGTTCTCAAAATGTTATGCCTTGCTTCATATTTTACATGTAATGTGTTTTACAAATTGATATTTATATACGTGTGTATGTTATACTACATTGCATTTGAAAATGATTTGTAACTAATCATTGTTTCTTTGAGAATTACTTATTCACTGGGTTTCTAAGGAAACTTACTCCCTTTTTTCTTAAAAAATATTTTCAGAGTCTGAGGCCACTTCTAGTCTTCATCCTTGTCCATCTGAGCCTGCTCCTTGATTGGGTATGCTACTTTTGTGGAGTCCAGAGACGTGTTAATGTTGATATTTTGGCAATTGATTAGATTGAGTCATCCCATGTATATATGTGAATATTGCCTAATAAATTGTGTATATTGTTATGTTTGGGCTTTGTGTTGCATTTTGTTTGATTGTACAGGTCTTTAGTAAGGCATGTAGCTCTCAGTTGTTATACTAGCCTATGGCTTAGGATTGAAAAAATAGGAGAAACTTTGTTGGATTTTTGTTAGAAATATGACAAATGTGTCAATGTTGTTTTATTTTTCCATCTTGTCTTGTAAATTTTTAATTGTCTAATCACTCTTCACATAGGAAATTATGTAGCATCAAAGGTTTTACTATATGGTTTAGGTTGGTAGGGGCCACCTTTAGGTGACTTTCTATGTTGGTCACGTGTCGAGAATCAGAGCATGATAGTTTATTGTCGTATTATATAAGAATGTATAAATAAGAAATAATTAATTTGATAAAAATATTTTTAGATATTAGAAATCAATAAAATTATTTTAAATGAATTAGAAGCATATAATTAGATCAAAATGTCTTCTAATGATTAATATTTTTTTTAAAAAATATAATAGTATACATTAAAGATTTACATTATGATAACAAAATAGTATAATATGCTTTATCAATAATCAATTCAAGCATATAAAATTCAACAAATATTATGCACCAAATCTTGAAAGAAAATTATAAAATGATGGGTCATAAAAGATTTGTTTTTAGTTTTAATAATTTAGGATTTATCTTATAACATTATCCTATTGATTCTTATCCTCTCTCTTATAGAATTGATAGTTTTATATGAAATTTAATGTATACAAGGAAATTTTTGGATAAGTTATACAATCCGTTGAAAGTCCTAAATATAATATAAAACCTGATTGTATAGTTTATCCTATACTATCAAACCTTATACTGTATGTCAAACGAGGTTTAAATTTATGTGAAGCTTGCGCTGTATTTCCTTTATTTTCTCTCCATTTTCTTACTTCCAAATAGATCATAAGCCTTTTGATCTATAAATAAAATCATAAATTTTTCTCTGTCAAAATTCAAAGTAAATTATCTTTGAAGTGATTTTCCATCCTAGAAGAAAACTCGTAACGCATATTGTAGGGTGATAATTTGGGGGGGGGGGTGTGTGTACTGGTAATTAGGTGAATCTTGCATATAAAACTAATGTTTTTTCAATTGCTTTGTAGCAGTACATATGATTATTTTCCAATCAATCCTTGGAAGTGTAGATTTGTCTATCCAAGGAGCAAGTAGTCAGCCAAATAACACAAAGACTTCTGATAAACTAAAGTAGTTTACTTGATTACTTGGTACACATAATCCACTTAGGATATGAGTTCCATATAGCACATGAGAAAATTTTTAATCTAAGAATTTTAGTGGTAAGCTGTTGTAATTGTTCTTTTTAACTTGTATTGAATGTCTTGAATCATTCTTAACCAAACATGAATCCACCAGGCATTGATGAGGACAACAACATCAATTTTTCTCTTTTCCATTATCTTCTGTTTGAAATGGAAATGGAAATCCTGAAATTTGATATAGACATTTATCTAATTTTTTACAATCACAACAAATATTTCCTATATTTTTATCTTAAATAGTGGAAAACTATGATTCAGAACATACTTCATTTTCAAGTTTGACTATCTTAAATAGTGAAATATCTAGCTATTCTTAATTAGTTGAGTAAATAAGTTTGCATCAATAATGGGCCAGTAGAGGTCATCTTTGAAAAAGGAAGTTAGACAGTAATAATGTAAACTAATATGATGGGGAATGGTTCAATATTGAAATGTAGGGCATAGAAAATTAATTAAAGGCAAGTGGAGATGAAAATTAGGATGTGATTGTTAATAAAGCCACAACAAGGGGACAATAATAGAAACAAAGATCATAATTTATATACTTCACAAATACTAATATTCTCACTTTACAAGTTTAAATAGTGATGAGGAAAAAATGCATGAAATCCACCTTCTACTTTAGTGTTTGAATTTAATTGCCACCTACTTTAATAATTTAAAATTAATGTCATGAACTAAACATAACCTTTAAATAGGTAATTCTTTGTGACACAACCCAAAATAAGTCCACCGGATTATAACGAGTCGATTAACCCAATAGATTGATTGAACATCCAAAATCCACCGAAAACAAACTCATAATCAAACAACTAATTTACAACCCTATAAACGAGCACAAATCCTTACAAATAAAACCTAGCACCTAAGAGAAATAGTTGGAGGACGACATAGGCATGGTCAAGTGTCATCGATTGACTTATCTACAACACTACTGTCAAACTTGTTAGCGAACCTTATACAAGCTAGCGCACTTAAGAGTATGCACAAATAGTGTGTGACTATGCCATCAATTACAAAACAAGAATCTCACTCATGCCAATGATTCATCATGAACATGTGGATGCTCTCCATTTGCCTAAAAGCATGACAAATGACTTGATCAACGCCTATATAAAGCAGCAAGTATCATTCTTATAGAGATTCATTCACACTAAACATACCTAAACTCTACTTCTAGAATTAACTTAAGCTTTGTAGTGTACTCAACGGATCACTTTCGTCATGCACTACTGACATGATTCTTTGTGTAGATCACTCCACCATTGTGCCTAACCTGTCATCGTCGATCTGTTCCATTAGAAAAGTTTCATTTGGTGCAATCTATGACTTTCCTAGCCACTAAAATGTCACGACATTCTCACTTTCTTTTTGCTCATGTTTAATCTTTATCAGAGGAGCATCATAATCATGAAAGAGTATAAGACAAGTATTGCCAAGATTAGATGGCGGAGGAGGCTTGAGGAATTACTATTGAACTTGAGTACAATACTTTGGCTGAGCAAGTCTTTCAACTATAGAGGAAGCTGAAAGCTCTTTGTTGTGCACAGACTTAACCAATTCTCCCTCCACCACCTCTTTGTCCATTGAGTCCTATCCTTATAGAAATTAACCTTGTCTTAGGTCAAATTCCAGTCACTTTCTTCCTTTCATGTTCAACATGCTTTACCTCACAGCCCACCTTAGCCTTGGCAAATCTACTAGCCACTCCAAAACCCAGTTTAGCTCAAGCAAGCTCTAGACTTAGCCATTCCCAATCTGATGAATGCTATTACTAATATGATATAGAACCATTAGTATTTTCAAACACAAAACCTTCAGAACCATAATCTGCAAACACAACTCCCACAAATCACTAATACAATTCCACCAAACCCAAAAGATCTTTGTGATCATTAATAAAACCCCACTAATCACACTTATAATCCATATAATCTACTAAATCCAACCATTAATTTTACTTAAAGTTCCAAACAACCTTCCTCTTACCATAAAGATAGTCACCCATTCTCCCTTATATTGATGGCAGCTCTGCTACCTAACCACATCAAAAGGTATTCCAAATTGCCTTTTCCGGGCATCCATGATGTTACCCAGAGCCCTAGATGCTATCATGTGTCATGCCTTCTTTACTACTCTAAAGAAAGCTAGATTGTGGTGGTTTATAGTGCTACCTCGTTAGTCAATTGATAGTTTGCAATAATTGGCTGAGGTGTTTTCTACTCACTTTATAACTAGTTGAGTGCATAAAAAGATGTCAGTCACTTTAGTTAACTTCCAACAAGGATAATACTAGATGTTGAATGAGTATTTCACGTGTTTCAAAACTTTGGCTCTAAAAATCAAAGACTTCAATGAAGGAGTTGCAATACATCATATTAGCTCTGGTATTAGATTGGGGGCAATTCTATTTTACAATGGCAAAACACCTAGCATTGTTTCTTTCTGAACTTTTGGCTCAGTTAAAAAAGTATATAAATGTTGAAAAGGTGGAACTTGCTTAGAGATAGGTTGGGCGAAGTTAGACAAAAAGTGTGCAATACAGGGACAAAGGATATGAATGCAAATGAATGCTACTGAGTGGACGATATAATAATTATGAGCTATTGAACAAACCAATCAGTAACATCATCTGAGATGTTCAAGTGGAAAAGTTAATGAAATCCCACTACAGAAGCAAAGAAAATTTACTCTAGTGGATAAGTCTAAGTATTTCAAATTTCACCATGATTATAGTCATCAAACTGATGATTATGTCACATTGAAGGATGAGATTGAGGCATTGATATAAAAAGAACACTTTTTTAGTATAAAAAGTTTTGAAAGGGCAAGATGACCATGAAAGAGAAAATGTGAGAGAGCATGATCACTCATGGCGGCCTAATGAAATAATTGGAAAGCAAGTAGAGGATGAGTCTCTAATTCTGGGGATGGTCAAAATAATTGCAGGAGAGAAGCCTCCAAAAATGCCAAGAAATGGCATCTTTGGTCCATGATGACCTTTAAGGATAAGAAAAGGAGAGAGCACTACAAGCCTATCTAATTTATGGAAAGAGATTTTGTTAATATTGATTGAGACCATGATAATCCAATGGTGATCTTGACATTGATCCATAATTTCATAGTCAAGTGAATACTTGTCAATCAAAGAACTTCTATTGACATTCTATATTTGCATGCCACTGATGCTCTTAACATTCCAAAAAGCATTTATAAACCTTATAAAGGTGTCTTGATTGGTTTTACAGGAGGATATGTACAAGTCTAAGGAATAGTTACTCTAAGGATGGCCTTGGGTGCTTGACCACAATAAAGAACCTTGATGTGAACTTCTTACTTATGGCCACATTGAATAGTACCTACAATACAATTCTTAGTTAACCATTTTTGAATCAAATAGGAGCCATCATCTCTACTCCACATTTATTAATGAAATTTTCTACCATAGGGGGAATAGGAGAAATTCAAGCGATCAACAAGAAGCCCACAGGTGTTATATGGCTAACTTGGCAAAAAGCAAAGAGAGTACAAGTGAAACAAAATAGGTGATAATTAATTCCCCTGCTAGTGAATGCTAGATGGTAGACTTAGCTTTACTGGATGTTAAAAAAGATAATATGTGTAGACTGAAGCTAAGGTTAGATTTGGAAAAAGTTCGTATTCTTTGGTGAAAATGACAAGACAACAATAAGAATAGAAGCAAATCTCTCGACAGATGATAAGGTACAGTTGATTGAAATGCTTAAGTAGTACATTGAGATTTTTGGTTAGGTGCCTATAGACATGCCAAGGATTGATTCAAGTATAGCATGCCACAAGTTGTTGATTAACCCTAACATAAAACCCATGTAACAAAAGAAAAGGAATCATGAAGTTGAATGTTAGAAGGTTATAAAGGAAGAAGTAGAAAATATATTGAAGGCTAGTTTCATTAATGAAGTCCCGCACATAACGTGGCAGACAAATGTGGTCCTTGTCAAAAATGCCAATGGAGGGTGGAGAATGTGTGTCAATTTTTGAACCTCAACAAGGCATGTCTTAAAGACTCTTATCCATTGTTAAACATTGACTAGTTGATCAACAACACCACTAGGTTTGAGGTTTTAAATTTTGAAGATGCATTCATGGGATATAATCAATTGAGAATGCACCCAGAGGATGAAGATGTGACCATGTTCATAACTAATCAGGGTTATATTGTTATAAGGTGATGTTGTTTGGCTTCATGAACGCCAGAGCGACCTACCAAAGGATGATAAATAAGGTCATTGCAGAGTAGAAAGTGTGAAACATGGAAGTGTATGTTGATAACACACTAATTAAATTAAAGAGTATAAACTAACACTAGGTAGACTTAGAAAAGATGTTTAGCATCCTGAGAAGAAAAGAAATAAGGTTAAACCTTAAGAAATGTGCATTTGGAGTAAAAATAGGAAAGTTTCTTGGCTTTATCATTACTAAGCAGGGGATAAAGGTAAATCTCTCAAGTTGCAAGCAATCATCAACATGAAAAGCACATCAAACATCAAGGAAGTTCATGCATTGAATGGTAAGATCGCCAAGCTCACTTGCTTCATGTTTAGGTTAGCCAACAAACACACTCCTTTTTTTTAATTTACACAAAAATAATAAAAACTTTGCATGGACTGATGAATTTGAAAAAGCTTTCAAGGAATTTAAAGAGTACTTGGCCACACCACCCATCCTATCTTGACCAGTGCTTGGTGAAAAGCTATATTTGTACTTAGCAATAATTGAAAGGGCAATAAGTTCAGTACTTATTCAAGAAAATGAAGGAGAGTAAAAGCTAGTATATTTTACAAGTCAAATGCTACATGAGGCATAGATGAGGCATCAAAAGATAGAAAAGTTGACTTTTGATGTACTATCAGCATTCAAAAAGTTGAAGCCTTATTCCTAAAACCAATAATTATTGTTCAAATAGATATTCCTAGCAAACAGGTACTCCACAAACCTGATCTTATTGGTCTTCTTATGGCATGGGCAATAGAGCTCTCTCAGTACAAGTTCATATATTAGGTGAGAAGAGTGATGAAAGCACAGGCATTGGTAGACTTTGTAGTCAAAATGACTAAGTCAAAATGACTAAGGTAGAGGAAGCCGAGTCGAATGATCAAAAGTGGATCCTATATGTCAATGGTTCATTGAACAGTAAAGGAAATGGAGTAAGAGTAATCATAGAAGGAAGTAGAGACTTAGTATTAGAGTATTCACTAGAGTTTGATTTCAAAGTGATCAATAATCA
Organism: Saraca asoca; assembly: GCA_026873985.1. Classification (NCBI taxonomy): domain Eukaryota; kingdom Viridiplantae; phylum Streptophyta; class Magnoliopsida; order Fabales; family Fabaceae; genus Saraca; species Saraca asoca. The sequence goes on along the minus strand of JANHAO010008425.1, from coordinate 10,350 downwards.
GGTAGAACACAAAGTGTTGATAGTTGGCCTACAGTTGGCAAAAGAGGTTAGTGTTCAATTAGTAAAAATTATGAGTGATTCTTAGTTGATAATCACCCAACTAAAAGAGGAGTATGAGATCAAAGAGATAATATTGGTTAAATATAGCCAAATGGCGAGAAACCTGCTAGAAGAATTTAAATATGAATTAACAAGAATCCCTAGAGTGGAGAATAACCGAGCAGATGCACTTGCTAAACTTATGAGCACAAAAGCAATGGTCAATAATCAAATAATAATATAAAAAACATTGCAAGCCCCTTGCATGAAAGAAATGATATGTGTAGAGCTGAGTGAGTCTAGGATGACACCACTCATATCATTTTGAAAGGATGGTTCTTTGCTTGAAGATAAGAAGGAAGTTAAGAAAGTTGAACCACAGCCAACTTATTTCTTCCTAGAAAACCAACAGTTATATAAGAAAAGCTTCATTTAAGATGCTTATGGCAAACAAAGCTAGCTATGTCTTAAGAGAAATTCATGAAAAGATCTATAGGAGTCACCTAATGGCACAATTATTGCGTTAAAGACCATTCAATCAGGGATCTTATTGGCCCAAAATGAAAAAAAAAAGGGGCAATTGAACTACTTCAGAGATGTGAAAAATGTTAAAAATTTGCCAAAGTCCAAAGACAATTGGCAACAAACCAAATGCCTATGATCTCTCCATGGTTATTCAATGAATAGGGAATCGACTTTTTAAGACCTTTTTCAAGTTGCTTTTGTTTAGTTAAAGTATGTAGTAATGACATTGACTACTTCATGAAGTGGGTCGAGTAGAACCCCTAGTAATCATAACTTCGAATAATGTGCAAAAAAAATGTTTGGAAATCTATCATTTGTAGGTAGAGATCTCTTATAATAATTTATTAAAACAAATACAGACAACTAATAGCTCCTTACAAGTATGGTCTCCTAGAGGCAATAGTATCCAACAATGAAAAACAATTTACTAGCAATAAATTTAAAGACTTTTGCTAAAAGAAAATTCAATTCCACCTAACACTAATGTTAATCAAGTGAACTTCTTACTTATTTTTTATAACATAGGATAGGAATCGAACAAAATTTCACATTTTTTGAACATCCCAAACCAATCGGCAAGCTGAGCTAGGAAATAGAGTTATCCTAAAAGGGCTAAGGAAAAGGTTGGACGATGCTAAAGAAAAATGGGCGGAAGTGCTGGCAACCATCCTATGGTCCTATAGAACCACTTTGAACTATCATACCCGGATCCATGGAACGTGACTGGCATAGAAGGTCATTATTAGGAGACCTTCTACAACCCTAACAATGCAAACTCTTTACCAATTAACATAACATACCAAAGACCCCTAATTACATTGATGCATAACCAACTATTCACATATCAAATTCTATCAAAAATTTAGTAGAGTTTCCTCTATTTTCTGGACACCTAGGCTCAAGGCCTTTACCATAAATAAGGGCTACATGCCCTACACATAACCTGAACAATATTTCAAAAATCACAATGGCCCAGATTATACAAATCTACATCCTACTGGGCACTCATCAATCAAAATACATGCACACAATATTTCTACTGACTAACATGGTCTTCACCATTAATATACCTTCAAACTCTGTAGAAAGTGATCTACTCAATTAATGAGCAGATCCTGAACCAGTATGATATGGAGGAATAATGGCAGTGTCCTTGAGCTATAAAAAATATACATAGAAAAAATAAGGCGAGTTCCATAGAAACTCATTGAGCTGATAATTCCATAGAAAACTAAAAGCTTCATTTGTAGTTCATATTTGAAATCCCAAGGATAAAATATATACATAGTTGTGATAATAAGCTTACTCATTCAAAAGCCATAATCTCAAAATAGGTTTGGAAACTTTCATCCATCAAGAAAGTTAAGTAATTAAAATATAGTATTCAACAAAATAAAATGAGCAACAAAGTATAATATTTTGAAAAGTATTATCATGGTGTAAACATAGGAGAAATTCAATAAAGCTTTCTAAAATTTATTAATACTCAAGTAGCAAAATACTCAACTAGAATCCCAAAGAACAATTTTTAGAGGTAACCATAGCATTATAAACATAATCTATCCAACACGCATACGAATATTCATATATTTGCATCCCACCCTTATTTACTTCGTCACATATTCTAGTTACAAGTGCACTTGAGAGTTTCCAATGAATTTCCAATGGATCCAGGATCTCAAATCAATAAGTCATTTGAAAACATTACATTACTAAGTCTCTCCACAAATAAGAGACATTTTATTTATATCATAATATCAACAATCCAAATATATCATCAAACATTCCAGGTAGCATAAGTTTCAAAAATAATAACACTTCCATATTACATAATATGAAATCCTTGCTTTCGTAAACAATAATCGTTATAAAATGCATAAATATGCTAAATCATTTTCATATTCATACTTCATATAGTAAAATGAAATCACTAGTTCCAATAACATAAATCAAGATAAAATGCATAACTTCATCACGGTAAATCTTTTTTGTATATATACAACATATGATTAAACTTTCAAAACAAGATAACATAAGAAAATTCCATTATTCATAAATCATAATAATCCATATCATAAAATTATTTCATATTGCATATAGGATTTATCAAAAAAGTAAGATTATCTACTCACCTTAGGCACTCCTCAAATGATCAAGTTCTCCCCTCAAGAGAATTGATTACTATCACAAGAAGATTCCTTAAAAAGCTAGATCGACTAACTTGGAAATTTGAGTCACTCAACCTATTTGGATTAATCAGCATTAAAATCAATACTTGAACTTAAATTTAAAGTCCTCTACTAAACATATCTATCTTACACAAATATTAAACTTCAATATCCAACCTAAAATTTCAAAATCAAGTAGCAGAGCCACCTATTTGGATATTCAATTGAGACTTAAAAATTTGATGTCGGTGTGCTTGGCTCTTCAAAGGGAATTTCACTGATGCAAATCGACAAGAAAATTTCAAATTTCTTTAGCTTGTGAGGTTTAGGGTTTCAAGCAAGATCTTCTTGAAAACTTGATGTAGACTTCCTGTAAAATAAATTTTTTATTTTAGGAACATTCACTACCATCCAAAGTGTAGGTGGAAACCTTGGAGCCAGTTGAATTGTTGCCAGAAAAGCCAGTTCGTGGCTTGGTTGAAGCATGTTGGAGAAGAGGAAGACCACTATTGTCAAGCTGGTCCAAGGAGGAAGGAGTCCAGGAGAGGTGGAAAGGAGGTGATCAGTGATTTGAGCTTGCTGGATAGCGATGGGCAGAAGAAGAAGGAGGTCATGGGCAGAGTAGAGCAGTAGTAAGGGTTTCAGAATGAAGGAGTAGCAAGCGAGAGAGAAAGAACTTGCTGGAGAAATTATATCATAAAAGGAAATGGGGTAAATTACATTTTTAACCCTATTGACTCACTAACATCTTCAAAAAGGTTCTCCTAAAAAAAGGAAAAATTACATTACAGCCCCAAAGAATATTCAAAAACTTCACCTTCATCCCCTAAAAATATATTTTCATTTTCTTACTATTTTCCTTTTAAGGCATTACACAAACTTGGCTATGAGAGAAACCCCATTCATGCTTATGGGTGTGAAGCTATGCTCCTGATTGAACTAGGGCAAAACTCCTATCGAAGAGAACATTATGAGGAGGAAGAGAATAAGAAAAGAAGAGATGAACTAGACGTGCTAATGAAAGTCAATGACATTGCTTACCTTCATAACTAGTAGCACAAAGGAAAAATAGCTAAAATTGCAAACCAGAAGGTCAAGAAAAAAGAGTTTGTAAAAAGCATGTTATTCCTCTGTCAAGTAGATAGATTGTGAAAGACACAGACAAAAGAAAAGCTAGCAGCATCATGGGAAAGCCCTTATAGGATGAAAGTCAATATGTCAAATGACGTATATCACCTTGAGATAATTGAGGGGAAACCTCTTCCGTGCACTTGGAATGCAACACACCTCAAGGCTTACTATGTGCAAATTTGAAGACTAGTCAATTGGCAAAGTATGTAAAAAAACAGTTGAAATGTGAAATGAAAATGGGGATCCCTTATCATTTGACTTGTTATTCCTTATTGTAAAAGCCTGAGTAATGCCTTAGCATTTAAAACCCTAAGTAGTCCCTCAGTACATAAAACCCAAGTAGTTCCTTTGGCATGAAGTTAAAACCCGAGGAGTCCCTCGATACGTAAAACCTAAAAAGTTCCCTCAATATTAAGTTAAACCTAAGCAATACTATTTAAATCCTAAGTAGTCTTTCAGCATTCAAATGCCCAAGTAGGCTCTTAGCATTTAAAGATTGAATAATCCTTTGGCAAACTCTTCAATACGACATAAATCGAATAATTCTTCAAAAATTAAGCAAAAGTACTTAGTGAAGTAGTCAGCACTAGAAAACCATTTTAACTACCAAATGACCCATAAGAGCCTGAGATGACTGGCTCATCCAACTATTTTAAAAGGTGCTCGATTAACCTTGCAAAAACCTAATAGTGCATATCATAAAATGCTTATAAGAAATAGAATCACCTGACATCAACTTGATTGGAGGTCAAATGGTGAGAAATTGAAATCATATAAAAACCATTGACTCAATGGACATTAAATGAAAAAAAGTTGACATAGGTAAGATTGACCTGTTTTAGGTCATACAAAGTATCAAAAGATCATAACGCTATCAAAATCATTTAAAGATACAAAATCCAAAAATATTAGAAATATAAAAACATCTAAGAAAAGGTACAAACAATTAGACAAGGCCAAGCTTTTTCAATATGGTTGTGAGAAGCTTATCTCTGTTATTCTTTAAGTAGTTGATCCGCAAACTGGAGTTGAAGTACTTCACTTACTTGATGGCTTGGTTGAAACCTAACTGGTAGATCGGATAGGAGAGAATTTCTACCTCTTTTATTACTTTTTCCAACTTCTTCTCTCTGGACATAAAGGCTTGTTTGTCCTTTTCCTGAACCTTTCATTCAACTTCTAACTTGTGGTCCCTCTACAAAAGCAACTTTTTGGACTTTTCAATCCTTGCCTTTAAAGCATCTCTTTCTTTCACTAACCTAGAAATGCAATCGATGAAATCCTAGATATTCTTATTTCAATCAGCTAATTTTCCAGGTGCTTCCTCAAATTCTTTAGAGTGCTCGACTCATCTTGAGAGCATTCCTTTTTTGCTTGTACCTAAGTAGGGACAGCAGAAAGGATGGAAGCCATTAAGCAAACTAAGCAGCAAAAGACTTAATAAGTCTGATAGGGTGATGATCCTTAATAAAAGATGAAACTACTCACTTCAAGACCATTGATCGGAGTATGTTCAGACCAAGCTCAAATTGTGAGCCTTTTGGTGGAAAGAACAGAGGCATCAAAAGCAAAGTTAGCCACTTTGCCCTTGGAGGAATCACTTGACCATGCTTTCTCTTAAGAGATATGAAAACTTTGGCATGACCAAGGGAGGTCTTCAAATGGCTTGGAGATACTAATCTGTGGGAAATCTCTATGCTAGGCTTAAAAGCAATAACGAGCTGAGCGATGGGTGGGACGATTGGCTTCTACTATGCAAGGTGTAGGAATGGATCTTTTCAAAATTTTAAGGGTCCATCTTCAAATGATGAATCGAGAAAATTTCCTTACTAAGATAAGAACCTAAAAAGAGAAAATAAAAAGTTAGTACAACAAAAAAGTGACTATAAACAAAGCAATACACAAAAGAAACATATGAAGTAAACCTTAAACATTAAATGGTCCTAAAGCCAAAAGGCAGAGAATCAAATTTTGTTCCTTTAGTGAAAAGCCCTTGAATGGATGCTTTTTTGGGTTATTACATAGGAGGAAGCCATTTCACAAGAAGAAGCTGATGGCCTTCATGAAGAAAGAAAGGATGAAACACTTCAATAGTACAGACCAAGAAGATGATCTTCCAGGTTTTAACACTTATAAATATATTCTCAAAGATCACTTGATCAGAAAGCTAGGTGAAATAAACCTAACCCCCAGGCTTCTATTGAGAGTACATAAAGAAGAAGAAAAAGGTGCTCACCTGGCGTTTCAACGTATCTAGAGGCATATACTTTCAAAGCAAACAAAAAAAGCTCAAACATTCCAAGTTAATTGAGAAGGGAAATCAAAGATCTTTTGAAGAATATCTTGTTGAAAGGCAGTGAAAGGAGTAGACACATATAGTTGATTAATGATATCCCTATAGAACATGAAGAAAGAAATGTATCATAGCTACACAATCATTCATTAGCCTCACTGGGTTGAAATGAAATCCTTACAATATGAATTTTTCCTAACCCTTAAACAATGTCCAGATTCTGCCACTCAAAAAACGCTATCCTATCTTCACATTTGGATGGATTTATTTTAGGTCATCTAGCACTGCATTAGTCAAGTGTGCCCACTCAATTCCATTCTCCTTACGAGATCATTTGGCCATAATCACTCAAAGTAGTCAAGCAAATCAAAATGTAATATTCTCAAAAGAATGTTCCCTAAAATCTGAGGATGACGATGAATTAGAGTCAAATGACAAGTTAATAGGGTCACTTGACCTTCCAAACATGAAAAGAAAAATATGGAAAGTTAAGACCACTTTCAAAAGAATGGTCCTTAAAGTCTGAGGATGACAATGAACTAGAGTCAAATGACAAGTCATTAGGGTCACTCAACCTTCTAAACATGAAAAGAAAAATGTGGAAAGTTAAGACCACTTTCAAAAATCAAACAAAAACATAAAGATTAGGTCGAGTAATGACAGAGAAAGTAAACAGGCAAAAGAAAGATGGATTCAATCAAATGATGAGAAGTAGAAAGGTAGTCGAAGAATTTTAGGCCAAGGTCCACAAAAAGAAAAAAGAAGAGTCAAAGAAGCCAGAACTAGTTTCTAAGAGAGAAAATATAAAATTCAAGCAAAATGCAAAATCCAGTCATAGAAATGTAGCCATAGTCTTAGAACTATCATACATCAATATACAAAGGTCACAAAAATGACTTCAAATATGGTACTAATAAGGAGGCTAATGGATCCTATCAGAACCTCAATATAGCAAGCCTAAAACTTGTAAAGACACTAACAAGCAAAGGGAAAGCCAAAGTAAAAGCTGGAAAATGGTCATACTTGAAGGAAACTTTACACATCACCAAAAAAACGCCATAGAATCATTAAAAACATCAAGAAAGTCTGGAGACACAGAGAAGAAGGCTGGAAGTAGGAAGAATTAAAAGTTTAGAGAGGCAAAATCATCTTATAAAGCCTTATTTCACTATTTAAAGATAAGCACAAAGATGATCTAATGACTATGATGAGGTGTAATAAGTGGCTATGATGGCAATCCATGCCACAGGTAATGTTTGTGGCCAATGACTTGCCTTAGAATATGTGTATAATAATTATCAATTGCGTGACAATTACCCTATAGCTAGCATTGGGAGGAGAGAAGTTACCTTTGGTCAAGCAATGGTGCTCGAAGATAGAGAGGCAAATGACACAACCTAAAATACTAAGATTTTTAGTCAATCGACCTATCTATAGAACATCAGTCAAGCTTGTTAACAAACCTTGTACAAGACAATGCACTCAAGGGAATGCATGAATGGCGTGACTATGCCATTAACTACAAAGCAAGAATCTCACTCACACCCATGATACATTATAAACACATGGATGCTCTCCATTCTCCTAGAAGCATGACAAATCACATGATCAATTCCTATATTATCATTCTTATAGAGATTCATTCACACTACACATACCAAAACTCTGCTTCTTGGATTAACTTATGTTAGAATGTGCTCATTGAACCACTTCTATCGTGTACTACAGACCTTGTTCCCCATGCAGATCACTTCCATTAAAAGAGTTTCACTATAGTGATCCCAACCTCTTAGGAAGTTAAGTGTTTTCATCATTGGATTGGCTTTTGTCAAATCTTAGAGTAATAAATCAAATAAAAAACACAAATCCTAAAACAAAAAAGATAATCCAATGCTAAAAAACATTCAACCTCCTAAGAGATTTGTGATCCCTATTAAAAAAAATCTTCCATTTGGAAGCTAATAAATTGTATTATCATTTTTAATTCTCAATCATTTTTAGTCATTTCCTAGTGGGATGGGATAAGTAATCTCTATGTCATTAAATTAGAAACCACAATGACTCAAATTTATCAGCCATCCCTCATGCTGCAAAGAAGCATGACATTAGAATAATCTTGGATCCTAAGTCTATATTCTAGTCTTGTTAACAAAATCAGAATTTTGAGTTTCCAAGATTTATGCCATTGTCTTCTTTCTTCTTTTTTTTTTAAGAAGTCCTTGTCTTTGTCCACATAAAATAAACTATCTAGGATACTTACTACCAGGTGCATTTAGAATAGCTAGGAATTAAAAAAAAGCTCTTTGACCACAATAGTTTCTTAATTTTATGTTCATGACAATGATTATGTTCATGATATATCAAACAAATTCATAAAAGGATTTGAAACTAAGAAATTAGTGAACATTGAGATAAAATGTATGTAACAAGACCACTCTCTCTATATATAAAAGAGCAAGCTGCTCTCTCACATCCACCTCCGGAGGGTCCAAATTTAGGCTAGCTTGTAATTATGAATAAGAAATTTGAGACTCATTCAAGTTTTAACAGAATCAAGCATCTACCATTCACTCATAACAAGAACTTAACTATTATTAAGATCAAGGATTTTAGATATAAGGTCCTCTTTATTCCAATTCTAAATTTGCCATTGCGTGGTAATTGCTATTATGTGATATGGAGATGAAGGGAGGATCAGGGGTATGTATAACATTTTTCTATCAATTAGCTTTGTACAACAAAAAGTGTGGGAGATGAAAAACATGTTTAACTTTTTTTTTTCATTCTCAGTCTTTGATTTTCACTCCTATCTCAATTTCCCAATTTCCATACCAAATCACATCCTTGGTTTTTTAAATTTGACTTAAAGTGCAAATGTTTTATAGATTCAAGGCCTGACTAATTCAAACAAATGCTATGTCAAATCACATGGCTTATTATATAAATTTAAGTTGTTTTAGTAGTAAGGCCTTAGTATTTATATTGCAACATTTAACTCTAAGAGGGATTTTACAATTTTGGTCATGAATTGAAACTCAGAAATATACTTGTAATTTTTTATTGGGCCTAAGAATATTTAATGAATTGATATGCAGGAAAGCATGCACAAGTTCTAATGAAGAGGACAACAATACTTGTTGCTAGGGGAATTGTAATGAAGATATGGAACCAAGTTCCTTTTATCCATTTAACGCTTATCAACAATTCGAGATAAGGAGCAAGAGCCACCACCGCTTTCATTCCAAGTCCATTGCTCTAGATGCCATTCCTCCTGTGTTTTTTAGGGAAAGATGTTGGCAAGTCAATTACAAGACACCCAAAAACTACCATTTGGATGAAGATTTAGGTGTTAACTATTGTAATTAATTTAAATAAACTATACCAATTAATTGTGTTAAGAGGCATAATCAGGATTAGCAATTTTTTATTTCTATAGGATCTTTTGTAAATGAATTTAAATGAAATTTAATTCAAACAAATATTTTTATAACTGATATGATGAGGTATATAATGAGGTACAAACATTGTCCACATGAAGATATTTTAAAGATATTTTTCAAACAATAATTTTCTTACAAGTATAGATTTTATAAAACTATTTTTTACTTCTTGAATTGATTCATCAATCTATTCATGTTGAAAAACTTGTGAAGAATGTATTCAAATCGATTCATAAATCATTTCATGAAGAAAAATTTTGAAAATTTTTTTTTCACCAAAGGTTAGGATTTTAACCCGAATCGATTAAGTAATCGATTCAAAACTTGATTTCAAAATGATTCTTTAGTTGTAACCACTCTAAATCAATTCAAGAATCGATTCACAAACTGAAAGTTAGTTATTCTATTATACACGGTTATAGCAATTATAAAACTCCTAACCACCTTCAGTTTCAAAAAGATTACACAATTTGTCTTGCTCTCTCAAGTGTGAAATTCATAGAGCTAATCAAGATTTGATTGTACCTCATTACATCTTTGAATCAAAAGAATTTTAGATCAAATTTCTGCAGAATTCACATTAGCTATTTGAGAATCCTCTCCCAACCTTTCTAGTATTGTATTTCTTACTTTACTTTAATTGTCTTTTTGAGATTTTGAGGTTGATAGTGTTAGCCTTAAGGAGATTGTTAGCCTTAAGGAGTTTGTTAGCCTTAAAGAGATTGTTAATTCTAAAATGTTAATCTCTTAGTCC
>JANHAO010008424.1:0-19287 GCA_026873985.1 Saraca asoca | reverse complement strand
TTTATATCCAAATGCACAGAATGTATAGTCCAAGATGCGATAGAACTCAATCAAATTGGTCTAGGGCACCCATCCAGACTAACAACTTCACAACCTATTAAATTCAAAATGACAATGTACTAGACTCCATTTTCATAAGACTCCTAGCAGACTTGTAATAGTGGTGGAGAAGGTGCCAAATGTGATTTCCATTATATCACTATTCATACTTACTTTTCTGAAAGAGGATTAACTGCAATGTCTTGAGATTCTAAAAAAAATCCATTGAAAAGTGAGTCTAAGGCTTAGTAAGATCATTCTTACCAAACTTATGAATTTATCCAACAAAGACCACACATATAAACATCGACATCATATCCATGTAATTATTTCTTATACTCAATATTATACACATGTCACTAAATTTCAAGGACTCACCTTTGAATGGTTTCATAACACATTGTACATAGTACGTTATACTGAATTAGAGTTCTAAAGGAGTTCTCAAGGCCTTAGGCTGCTATTCTTATTAATTACATTATTCAAAATCATTATATCATGTTTCAATATTTCACAAAATGATAAAACAGGTAACAACAAAATGCATAAAAGTAATAAATCTCTTTGTCACTCTAATCTATCCTTATCTCACACAATCCTAGCCATATCCCTCTAAGCCAGCCTTATATCACTCATCATATTAGAACACATTGATCTGGAATCTAATTCATTTTCCTCGTCACATCCCATCAATCATATTTCAAGTCTCATGAGAGCTATTCAAGCTGTCAATAATGACATACTCATAAAATTATATCATATAAGACACATTTCCATCATTATCTCATATACCATCCCATATCTCATGGAAAATTATCAATTTTAAACAATATCATTCACAACAACCATATCACAACATTCTCATTCAATCATACATTCCTCATTCCTTTTCCATATTGGTAACTAGGATTTCTACAATAATAATAATAATGAATAGATAATTATTGGATTAGTCATATTGGCTTACGAGTTACTCATTTAGGTTTTCTTAATTATTATTCTTCATTTATTAAAGTCCATATGAAATTAAATCAAAGGGAATAGATAGTGTCTTAGGAGGAAGTGGCATTGGGTTAAAAATATGAGAATTTCTGGTGGTGCGATTAGAATTATGAGTATGATCAATGAAGAAATTCAAGTAGAATCACGAGCAGAATGAATGAATTCCAATATGAATGGTCCGATTCAAAACGTTTAGGAAGTCTAAATTCATATGTGATTAAGATTGCAATTAGAATCTAAAGAGTAGAATCATGAGATTCGATTTGTAAGAAAAACAACTAAAATTCTGATTTAAATCTCAAGGCTTAAAGTCACAATATTATTCTATAGTTATAAGCATGATCGTGGGTTTAAAGCAAAAATGATGATTCAAAATGTGATTTCTAGAAAATGAAGGCCAACAAAAAAATAAGGGAAAACACATACAAACTTGCGCCAAGTCATAGCAATTCAACACAACAAGCTTTGAGAACCTAAACAAGCACAAAACTCAATTTTTCCACTAGAAACTAACCATTATAACAATAAGCCCATTCATATTCAAACATTTTCATACCATTTCAAATACCCATTTCCTTTAACATGTACTAACATTCAATGAGCCATAATCATATAATCACAGTATAATTCATAAGAAAGGTAAGAATCACTCACCTTGACAACTAGAAATAAGTAAATCAAGCAAATCTTACAAGGAGTTCCGACACTCTTCAAGAACAAAAAGAAGAGCATATTAACTTTAATTTTTCAAGGATTTTGCTCATCAACTAATCATATACTATTAGATTATGATTCCATTGTGTAGAAATAAGCTAAATATAACATATTCAAGTTCTAAAAACATTAAAAAATCAAAAGGGTTTATGAGTTGAATAATGAAGTGAACTTCCAAAATTCATATCTTAATTTATACTTAGTGAATCAATATAATTTTGATATTAAATTAAAGAGGAAGAAGGGAAGATTCAACAATAAAAATTTTAAAAAATAACATGAAGACGTAAGTCACTTACTTAAAGAGAGTGAGTGAGTAAGTGAGTGTAGAGATAGAAAATCCAAACTTAAGGAAAAAGTAGGCTACATGGGTAGCAATTAGGAGAAGCCAAAGAAAAAAGAAGAGGAAGCTAGCTAGTGAGAGGCAAAATGGGAAAAGAAGAAGTCAATCCTCAACTTTGACTTCAAGTGAAATAATTTTTCTTTTAACACTTATTCCTATTTTTTCCACTTTAAGCTCAAAATTAATGTACTTACCAATTGCCATCAACTATAAAATTTTACCATGAATTAGTTAAATTAATTACCTTTATAACAACTATAATTTTACCCTTGCAGGGTAGTCATAGCCCTAATTTCAATCTTTCTGAAGTTTTCTGATAATTAAATCTTGAAAACATGAATTTAATTTTCTGGTCATCTATAATGGAAACTTTAGTTATTTAAAAATTTATAAAATTTATATAATCTATTTTAAGTATATTTGAGCTCCTCGTAGTCCAAAATTATAGTTCTAAAATTCTCAAAAATTTCAAATTCATCTTTTCAAATTTTTTTGAAAAGTCATTTTATTATCGAAATTAACCTTAGAAAATTCGGGGTATTATAAAAAAATATAATTTTTTAATGTCTATTTTGTAGGGCTATTGATAATGCCTCTAAGGAAGCTCTTGATCAATTACCCATATTAGGCACTTGTATGAATTTACTTAAGGATCCACCTTATGGGAGGTTTGTCTAAGTTTTAGTTTATCTTTGCAACATAGACATGGAATTTATCTTTTGTCAATAATCTTGTGTAACTTAATGAGTAAGGAATTTTGCACTTGAAATAATGAGTAATTAATATCTACTGCATATGAAGTAAAAATTTAATGGGAGAGAGAAAATGATCTGCATAAGTTGAAAATTTTCTATCACATGATCTTTTACTAGTAGAGGTGGGAGTAAATTTTATGCTTGATAGATTAGATATTACATATAAATTTAGGTAATTGTGCTACAAGATATTAGAATAATTATGTGGCATGCTTTTTGTTATTAATATTAACCTGTCATCCTATAGGTCATTTTTTTATTTTTACGTTGTCTAGGCCATAATTTTTTGCATCTTTTTCCAGGAAAGGAAGGATGATTTTTATTGTTTATCAAGACATTATCATTAATTTCCCATGAATATTCCTCACTTCTTTAACTTGGATCGTAAGAATTAAGCGTGTTTTTTAGCTTCAATACCTAAAATACCAGAAAATAATCATTTTCTTTGGTTAGCTTGGCATCCATTTGGGATAGTAAGTATGGTTGTTATTTTGATCTATCCTTATGTCTAATTGCTTTTGGATTCTATCCTTGTTCTCTTATTACTTGTTCAAAAAGTTTTGGTGTTTATTTTTCTTGTTGACCACTTTCACAAAATCTCTATTGTTGTCTCTTTTCCTTGAAAAACATATTAATATATTAGTTTCATTTTTATGGTGTAGTAAGGAGCAAATGGAAATCAAATTGTTGTATGCCATTAGTGCTAATGCTGATTTTAATTTGAGCTAAAGAGAGACACTGCTATTTTCCAAATTCTTAAGATCTGATATTGCTTGAGAACAGCTCATTGATAGATAACTATTAGAGTAACACTTGGAATTACAAATACAAAGATGATGTAGTGAGAATATAAATGTTTTGTATATACATAAATATGTTTGTAAATTTATGTTTTAGTGTACATATATCTAAAATTTAAAATAATTTTGTGAAATTCTCGTATTAATAGGATTTTTCTAGATTTCTTTGTATAATTATTAAAGTAGATGTTCATTGAGATATGCTAAAAAAGAATAAAATTGTTGAAAAAGAAAAAAAATGAATTGTGGGAACCTAGTACTTAGATTCCATCATTCTCTGTATTGCTCATTGATTGTCTTATTTGATAAATTCATGATCCATCATCTTTAGCTCTATATAGATTTATTCTTTAAAAGGTCATTACTTTAATTGTTCTTAAAATATTTTATGAGGACTTAATTTTTACATTGAGGGGTGAATTTCTTTGTTAGGACAAATATTATTTGATTAAAGTATTAAAATTATCTCAAAACATTTAGTATGCTATGAAAAATACAACTTTTATAACTAATAGTTCTTTCATTTGTGTGCAGGAATGAGTCAAAATGTCTTTCTCCATTTTAAATAGTTAATATTAGTTTGATTTATATTGTGGGATTAGGATTCATCAACTCTCACTTATATTGTATGTTTAAAGAAAACACAACTCTAATTATTATATGATTTTAAGAAAATTACTACAATTTACTGATCATGTTACTTGTTAACCAAAAGAAATATTTGAGAATGAAGTTACTACTTTAATTTAGTTATATTACTCCCTTGCATAATAAAAGTTGCAACCTAATTTCAAGAAAAATACAATATTTCACTAATTATGTTTATTGACATAAGGAAATATATGACAAATTAATTACTATTTAGGTTAAAGGATAATTACTTCCATGGTTTAGAGAAATTATTTTAGATGTTTGACAAACTTAAAGTTAGTAAATTTCACTAATTGTTTTCTTCATTTACATAAAGAAATATTTGCCAAAATTAATTATTACCAAGGTTTGGATAAGTTACTTTCTATCTTAGATAAAGTTACTACTTGAACTTAATGTAAATCAGGATAATCAATAAAATATACGAATTATCCTAAAATTAAGTAGTATATCTCTTAAATCTGTGAAATAACTTTCTTAAAGCAAAGTAATAACTAGGTTCATAGATATTTCTTTATAAGAATGAGTAAAATTTCAATTTTGGATTGTGATTTTCTCAATATTTGGTAATAAATTTATTAAAGTATGATGGTAACTTCTTTAAGTAATGGAAGTAATATTCCTAAACCTTCTTAAGAATTAATTTCTCATATGTTTCCTTTGGCAAATGAAGAACTTGATAAGTGATGTGTTTTAATTTTCCTAAAGTTAGGTGACAACTTTTCTTAAAAAGGAAGTAACTTTCCTAAACCTAATATAAGGAAGTAATATTCCTCTTAATGAGTAAGAAATATTTTTAGGAGGGTTGTTAGGTTTGAGAAAATTACAATCCTTGTTAATTTAGGTTTATGTTACATTTTTAAGGCCCTTTAATCCTTTTAAGAGGCTTGTTAGATTTATTATTATTATTATTATTATTAGGTAATAATAAAGTTAGGTATATTAGTTGGATGCACATTTAATAATAGTGTATTAATAATTTTTTTAAAATGATAAATAGATGGTATAGTGTTAGTTAAAATGGAACTATGGACAGTGTTGTACTTTACATGAATTCATATTATAATAAAAGATTTTTCTATGAAAAAGAATTACTTTACAATTTTGCAATAATTTTTAATATTCTTAAGATAATTGAATCTAAATAAACTATCATTATATTTTTATATATGTGATGGTATTCATTTTTTATTACAAAAAATAAATCAAAATATAATACTTGTATTAATCTTATAAAAATTGAATTAAAAAAATCATTAATTACTTGTTTAGGTGATCTCCTTGTTCTTCTAAAAAAGGTTCAACTCTATTTTTATTCTATTGTATTTTCATGCTCATTATAGTTAGTCAAGCACTTGCTAGGCTCTCCAATCTCGATCAAGATAATGGCCTCATGGCTATAGGTGAAGGCAAATGAGATGAAACTAGTTATCGTCAAGGGAGTTGTTTTGTTTACCTAAAAGACATTAGAGAATTCTTCTTTCCATTTGTCATTCTGGTGGTAGGTTTCTTAAAGTTTACTGGTAATATTTTTAAGATTTAAATTTAATCTACTATCAATGTAAATCAATTTTACTTATTCCTTTAGAAATATGTCTTAACTTAGTTACTATCTTGGTTTAAGGAAGTTTTTTGACATATATAAGAAAGATACTACATGACTTTAAAATAATTACTACATTTTACTAATCATCCTAATTCACATTAAGGTCAAATAATGTTGGGATTTTAGTCCAAATTCTATTTTGTAAAAATAAGATAATTTCCTATTTACATCTTCATCTTATTCAATTCAAGTTTGAATTTAAATATGATAAGATTATAATCAATTATTAATTATGTCACATCCCAATTTTTGGAGATATGATTGGCATGTGACTCATGACTTGTGAACATTCTTAACTAAAAAATCCTTTTTATTTTGAAATCATGAATATAATGTGCAAAATATAATTGACACATTTAACTCAAAATTCATGATATGCAGACTTTTAATAAAGACATTTTATAAAACACTTTTAAGTTTTAAAAACAAATAAATCTTTTTTGAAAATCTTTGATCATCAAATTGTGGATTTTTCTAATATTAATTTTCTATGTCATCATACATAATTGGCAATTTCATCTTATCTCTTATTATAACTTAAATCATTCTTTCACACAACAAACTATCTTACAATCTAGATTATCACTAATCTGAATAAAGACTATCATGAGAAAGTGTAAGGTGAGACCTTGGGGTCAACCAATATAGTATAGTATAAGATGACTCCTTTCAAAGTCAGTTGGGGGATCCCTTGATCAACCAGGACATATATTATAAGGACTAACTTAGTAGCCAGCAGGGTTGCATTTATTAGGATCAAATTGATTATCTTAATCAAGTAAGACACATTTGAACAAATTATACTAGCACAATAGGTCAATGAAAGGAATAATGACTGAAAGGTTGTATGCCCTTAATGACATACTTAATAAGGTTGCATGCCCCTAGGGTACATACTTAATACTTGTGTCCTTTTGCACCACACTTTAGTTAACTATTCCCAGTGACTTAAAAAAAATAAATTTTATCTTCGAATGCACATAAGTCTTCCAAATCCCACTTAATAACATGTCAGTTTACATAGACAAAGCATCCCTTGTTCTTTTGTTTACTCTCATAGATTTTCCAATGGAAATCATATTCTTTGCCAGAAATAAACTTGATTGTACTATCTTCTTTAAGTTCCTATAGAGAATCTATCTTATCTAATGCATCTTAAATACTCAAAAGAATTTCTCTTGGAATTTATGAAATAAAAATCATTTCATAAAATCTCTCTAAAGAAGTACTTCTAATTTTTAAAAACATGTTTTATATCTAAAATAAAATAAAATACAATAAATAAATTTTAAAACTTTAATTTAAATATAAAATAAAGCATATATTTTGTAAACTACATTTTTAAAGGGAAACTCATAAAATTCTAAAATGATATTTTGAAGAAATTAACTTGAAATTATAAAAGAATAAAATTTTATAAATAGTTCTTGAAATTTATGTGATACGAAGGTCTTGAAAAATCTATAATAATAAATTAATGAAATCTCATTCATAAAGTTATGCATAACTGAGTTCCTAAAAACTCCCAACTAGAACTTGATTCTAAATTCATGCTACATATACCCATACAAACAATCATTAACCCTTTATTTGGAATGATTAAAAACAAGATTTCATTCTATTTCCAAATAAATTTCTTTTTTAAATTGTGTTTGAATTTAAGTTAAAAGGGATTTCATTTCAATTCATTTCATTTATAATTCCCATTTTAATTACATTTGTACCATTATGAAATTCATCAAATTTATAAAGGATTTCACTAGAATTCATTTCATTTTGCCTAAAATACATGTTATTTCATATACTTCACCTTTATTCTAATATTTTATTTATCATGATACCATCAAAATTTATTTTTAATTAAATTTTATATATTTGTCAATATGTCTTAAACAAAAGAATTTATTTGTAAATGAATTGAAATCATTATAATAGAATTCATTTATAAATGAAATGAAATGAAATCAATTCTAGAAAAATTGAATCCAAATGAAGCATAAATCAATCATAACATGTAAAACAAATATTAATCACATTCATAATTTCTAACCTAGTCTAAAGCTCAATTGATAATTCTCTATTTGATCTTATACCTCAAATTTTGTAATATTATTTTCGAGTCCCATCTTGATTTAATTTATAATCCTGACATTTGTAGGTCTAAAATTATTCAAACATCTTTTCTTCTTCTCAAAATTTCTGTTAATTAATTTCTTAGGTATAATTTTTCACTTCCCAATACATCACAACATTTGGATAAATTTGAAAATAATAACTCTTTGTTTAAAAAAGAAGTTGGAGGGTAGAAGTTCCCACTCACTTGTATAGGAAAAATTTCCATCCTTTGGTTCTAAGCCTAATTCTCATAATGACAATTTCTTACAATCTAAATGGAATTCATCAAACAAGATTATAATAAAATACAGAAGTGAGATAAAATGAAATCAAATTTATTTATGATTCCACCATATTAGCTCAGATTTGTGTTTTTAGATTAGATTTGTGTTAGGACTTTTTCTTGATAGGGTTTCAACTTTAAGTGATCACCTAACTGTACTAGGATTCTGTTGTCTCATATTTCATGTGTTAGGTTTTGTTTGACCTGACACTAGCTAGTCAATCATCCCTTAGGAGTCAGTCAACTAGTCAATTCATCCTCAAAATCCAACTCATTGATCTTCTAGCTATCTTTCTAAAACTATGTTTAAGTCTAGTTAGGTTAACTTTATGGGATGTTACAAATTATTTCCTATTATAAGTTTTCTTCCTAATCAAGTAAGGTTTCTAGTCAGGCAAGGACTATAATTACTTGTCAACCAAGTCTTTAAGGCCTATGCCTATGAATTCCTTGTATTTGGACATGAACAAGTCATCGAGGAGAATTGAAGAGATCGAAGAGATCAAGATGTAGAGTATGAGAGAGTTTGTTTTTTGTAACCCTAATAGAGTGACTAAATATCTCACAATTTGCTCTTCTTCTTTTAGTGAGATTATTGAAAGTGAAGAGTATATACACTGTAACAATATTTTTTGGCGTATTTAGGGTGTGGGTTTAAGAGTTATTATATTGTTTGTATTTTTTCTCTTGTCTACTTAGTGGAATTTGTTTACCATCTTTGCCCATGGAGTAGGCTAAAAGTTGAACTATATTAAATATTTGTGTCTTGCTATTTACTCCTTCTTTAATCTTGAACTTTACTTACGCACTTATGCATTGAAATTTCCCAACAAATAGGACCAAACCTTGTTAAAAAGTAATTTTTCAAATCTTTAACTAAATGAAGAAGATGATCAGTAAAATGTACTAATTTTCTTAAAATTAGGTAGTAAGCTTGCAAAGCATCTAAAGTAATTTTTATAAACCATGATAGTAACTAAGTTATCAAATATTTCTTAAGGGGAGAGAGTAACATTTTTCAATTTTGGATGTTAATTTTCTTTAGGTTTAGTGATAGTAATGTTAAGTCTATTGGTAACTTTCCTAAACATAGGAAGTAACTTCATTAAGCATTGATAGTATCTAATTTCACATATATTTCTTTGGGTAAATGACGAACATGATCAGTGATATGTTGTAATTTTCCATTCTATATTAAAAGCTCTTTCAAATAGCATAAGCGATGAAAGTATTCAATTAATCTAGAGCATTAGATTTTATTCTTTACTTCTTTCAAATATAAGGGGAATAAATGGAATAAAGAAAAGAATAGAGGAGGAAAGTGGAGAGTTTTCCTCTTGAAAATGGTTTTTCTTTGTTACTCTTTTAAAGGACATTTTCTCTATTTTATTTCATGGTATCAGAGCCAATAAAAGAATTGTAGTGTTGAAACAAGAATCTAAAGCTTACTTCCTTAAAGAATAAAATTATTCCTATCTACTTTTTTTATTTTTTATTTTATGATCGATAGAAGTGGAAACTCCTTTGTTATATGCCCTATACTTGTATATTTCTTTGGTAAGAGTTATGTAACAATGAGGATCACAATCATTGATACAGTTTGGGTACTAAGCTATCCTTAAGTAAATGAATAACATGATTAATAAAATGTAGTTAGTTTTTTAATTTTAGATAAACTCTCTTCAATATTTAAAATAACTTTCCTATACTATGTGTCATGACCTTGACACCGAGTCAAATTGATATGAATATCAATTTTTTTATTGATAATCACCAGTTTGTATATCAATCTATTAATTCATTTTATTCATGACTTGCTAAATTTTGTTATCTTTTAATGACTCCAATTAAATGGATATGAAAGAGAAAGGAACACACTTGATCACATATTACTAATATATATATATACAAACCGGGTCCTACATAACATATAGAGTCATTGCCCATTAAGGCACATAACTCTTTAACATTTGAGTTCTACTTTTACACAAACTTTTTAAAATACAACTATATCTCCCTAGCTAACTTTTTTGAACATTCTTCTACAATACCCTAATTTCTTTAGGGATGAAACAAAATAAAGTCAGTTTAACATATAGTATATATGGATCTAAATATATAAGTTAGACTAACTTTATCTTTAAATATTCAATAGCCATGCTATGTACATATTCAAAAGATGATCAAAAAGTAAGTGCATGATAGATCCCCTAGCGATCAAACCAACCTATAACCATCATCAATAGTACACTAGGGGGTTATAGAGGAACAATTTCTACTTCATGCAACACTTCACATCCTACCAAGTTTAAGATTATAATATAATGTATCTTAATTTCATATGCTCCTAATAGATTGTCGATCATAGTGGTGAATGTATCAGCTATAATTTCCATTAGTTGATTATCCATCTTACTTTTCAGTAGGTTGATCACTAATTCTTGAGTGTTTGAAAAATAATCCATAGAATAATGAGTCTGGGGCTTAGTGAGATACATACATACCAAACATATGAATTCATCACATAACAAAAGCCTTACATTCATACACATGTATACATACCATCAACAAATAACTAGTATTTATGTTATTTCTATAAAGGATTATAAGGTATTCAAAGACTTACTATTGAGATAATTCACATTATGTATTTCTCAACATATGAGGCCACTCTAGGCCAATTCTGGCTCTCATAGTCATATGTTAACATTGCAAATTCATTATGTATATCAATTCCATGATATCACATTTCATACAACAACAACATAAATCATGCAATGCACAATCATAATTCAATTAAAGCCCTCCTTGTTACTTCAATCTCACCTTATCTTACACAAACCTAACCTTTTTCGTCCAACACCCACCTTATGCCCCTCTGCCATATTGGAACATGTAGATCTAGGATTCGATTCACTATTTACCACCATAACCCATCATTTTCATATCAAGCCTCAAAAAGCTTTCAAGTTTGCAAGCATTCCAGTCTCATAATAGATATCTCATAAATTTTATTATCATTCATAACATTGTGTATCATTTCATGTTTCACATATATAAACAAGATTTGCACCATATAATCATTCATTGTAAATTATTATAATTCCAATAACAATCATATCTTTATAGTATTGCATTTCCTAATCACAATCATTCACTATCATCCTCATACTTTCTTATCTCATTTAAAATTTATTGATTGGTTGCCAATGTATGCTTAATAACTCAATTCCTTGGTGCTAACTTATGAATTACATGTTTATGATCTCTTATTTATTATGTTTTAGTTATTTGAATTCATTAGGAAAGTAAGTCAAGGAATTAAAATAGAAATTAGAAAAAAGTAAATATTTGTTAAAAAATGTGAAATTTGCTAAAAATGTGATCATAATCGTTATTAGAATTGCTAAAGAAAAACGAGCATGATCGCTATTAGAATCAAAAACTTATTTATGAAAAGACTCAATTTGATTTGAGAAAATACAGTTAAAAATATGAATATGCTCATTAAATATTGAAAACTTTTAGGAAGTATAATTTCAAATATGATCCAAATCAAAAAACAAGGCAAGATGGGTTGATTCAAATCATGAGATCTTAGTTTAAAATTCGATTCAAATCAATCAAGAAAAACTATTGGATTTCTGCAAGCATGATTGTGGGTTTAGATCAAAATAGTACGATTTGACTCATATGAGCAAATTTTACATATTAACAAAAGAAAAATAGGGGAAACCATTTCTAACACAAACATACTATAGGATCTTATTATCCTAAGTTTTTGGAAGCATAAACAAACACAAACTCAGCTATTCTAGTATCATACTCATTAGCATTCCAGCAATCCACTTAATCATTAATTTTCATCATATCATCTCAAAACCTATTTTTTTACTAACTTGTACCACAAATCAACAAATCTTAAGCAAGAATCATGTCAAAATTCATGAAAATGGTAAGTATCACTCACCTCAATAGTTTGAATATAAGAAACTACAACTATTTCACCAAAATATCCTATGCTCTTCAAAATAAAAAATAAAAGCATATTAGCTTCTAATCCATTTTCCACAAATTTCTCTCATTAGCTAATTATATATGATTAAATTATTATTCCTATATCATAAATAAAGCTATATCTAATAAATTTGAGCTCCGAAACATAAAAAAAAAAAATTTGGTTTGATTCATAGGTTGAATAGTGTCAAAATAGTAATAGAAAATGAAAAGGAAAATGAGAGGATTCAACCATAAAAATATGAGAAAATAATTGGAAGAGTTAAGGAGCTTACTTATAGAGTGTGAGAGAGCAAGTTTAGAGAGAAAAAATGGAAGCTTGTTGAAGAAAAAGAAATAAAGTTTGCATGACTTTCTTTGGGCTAAAGCCAAAGAAAAGAAGAAGGGAAGTTGACTGAGGGAAGGGGATTTTAGGGGAAAATAAGTTAACTTCTCACTATTTACAAGTTGACCACTTTCTTATTTTCATACTTCTTTCATTTTGAGCTCAAATTTAACATATTTATCAATTTCTAAAATTTATAAAAATTTAATGCAAATTAGTTAAATTAAATACCTTCATAATGACTATAATTTTGTGCTCATTCGATATTTGTAACCCTTGTTTCAAATTTTTGAAGTTTTCCAAAAATAAAATTTTAAAATTATAAATTTTTGTTCCCTGAACATTCTTAATCAACTCTTTGATCTTTAAAGGATTTTTGAAATCTATATAATCAATTTCTACCATATTTAGGTTTCTCATAACTTGAAATTTATAATTTCAAAGTTTCAAAAAGTTTTGAATTTCCCTTTTTAGATTTTTTTTTTTTTCAGGAAAGCTATTTTATCACCAAAATAAATTATGATAATTTTAAGATGTTACAAATTCTCCCCTTCAAAGAATTTGTCCCCAAATTCTAAATAGCGAGGGGAACTAAATTAGAATGATTCAACTATTTGTAAATTGCAATTTATTCTAGTAATTACAACAATTAATCTTTATCAAATAAATAAGGATATTTTTCTTGTATATCAATTTCCAATTCCCATGTAGCTTCTCACTCATCATGTTGTCCTACATCACTTTAACTATTAGAACTTCTCTGGATCTTAATTTTCAAACTTGTTGATCCAAAATAGCTACGGGTTGATCTTCATAGGTCATCTTGGTATCTAATTAGATTAATTCCTTTTTGATAACATGAGATTTGTTTAGAACATATTTTCTCAACATTGAAACATGGAATACTAGATGGATTCCTTGCATCTTAGCTAGTAATTCCTATTGGTATGCTATGGCTCCCACATGTTTGATAATTTTAAATGGTCTTACGTATCCTTTTTGCCTGATCACATAATTCCTTTCATAAGAGTCACCCTGAGAAATACTTGATCATCAACCTCAAACTCTTGGTTTCTTCTCCTATTATTTAAGTATGCCTTTTGTCAATCTTGAGTTACTTACATTCTATCATAAATCAATTGTACTTTTTCAAATGCATTTGTCACAAGATTCAGTCCCAACAATTTTGATTCCCTAGGCTCAAACTAGCTTGTTAGAGATCTACATCTCCATCTATACAATGCCTCAAAAGGCATCATTTGCATACTAGCTTGATAACTATTATTATTGGCAAAATTCAATAAGCAGTAAATATTTTTCCTATCTCCCTTCGAATTCCATCACACATGCTTGTAACATATCCTCTAAAGTTTGGATTTTTCTTTTTGATTGACCATCTGTCTGAGAATGAAAAATCATGCTAAACCACAATTGAGTACCCAATGATTGTTAAAATGATTGCCAAAAATGAGAAGTAAACTGGGTACCATAATCCTAGGTAATTGTCAATGGCACACCATGCAAAGGAACTATTCGATCAAGATACGATTATGCATATTGAATAGTTGAACAGGTCATCTTAACTGGTAAGAAATGAGTCTTAGTTAAATGATCAATGATAACCCAGATCAAGTTATAACCTTTTTGCATCTATGGCAATCCAACTATGAAATCTATCATTATACTTTCCTATTTCCATTCAGAAATTTTGATAAATTGGTGTAACCCTGTCGGGTGTTGATGTTTAGCCTTCACTTGTTGACACATTAAACATTTTATGACATATTCAAGCACATCTCATTTCATACCTTCTTACCAGAATACATCCTTCAAATCATGATACATTTTAGGTACTCTTAGGTGCATTGTATATAATGAATTATGCACTTGATTTAGCAAATCACCACGTATATTTGGGGGTACCTACAATTGTCCTTTCTTTTTTTAAGCACTCTTATCTTATTAATTGTGAATTTGGAGTTCAGTTTCACTTTTGCTTTTTGTTGGAGAATCACATATTGTGAATCTTATTTTTGAGCATCTTTAATATGATTAACTATTACCAATTGCACCATCATACGGATGAGAATTATAGTTTGATTCAGAACTTCTAATCACACTCCAATCTTTTTCAACTTTGGGTAAAAACACAGCAATTTTTCTTCTTTAGAAAGAAAATGAACTAAACTCACTGAGTTGTGAGTTAATGTATCAGCAATTACATTTGCCTTGCCCAGATGGTATCATACGGGGCAATTATAATCTTTAACTAGCCCTATCCACTTCTTTGTCTAAGATTAAGATCTTTTTATCCAAAGATATCCTTCAAATTTTTATTATCTGTATAGATCTCATATGTTTCTCCATACAGATAATGCCTCCAAATTTTCAATGCAAAAACTACCGCTGCCACTTCTAGATCATGAGTAAGGTAGTTTTGTTCATGTTTCTTCAATTATCGCAACGCATACACCATTACCTTTTCATTTTGCATTAATACACATCCAAGGCCAATGCATGAAGCATTATAGTATACTGTATAACCACCTAATCTAGATGGTAATGCCAACACTGAGGCTATCATCAAACATTTCTTTCATTTTTGGAAACTTTCCTCATAGGTAAGAGTCCATTCAAATCATACTCCTTTTTGAGTAAGTTTAGTTAGTGTTAGAGTAATCCTTAGTAAACTTTTAATAATATCTAGCTAATCCTAGAAAACTATAAATCTTAATAATCATTATGGGTCTAGGCCAATTTTCTATAGCTTCTATCTTTTGAGAGTCCACTTGTACTCCTTCTTATGACACAAAATGCCAAAGAAATTTAACACTAGTCATCCAAAATTCACATTTGGAGAACTTTGCATAAAGTTCATGCTCTCTTAGTGTTTGTAACACTATTCACAAGTGTTAAGCATACTCTTTTTCACTCTTGGAGTAAACTATGATATCATCAATAAATACAATCAAGAATTTATCTAGAAACAATATAAACACTAGGTTCATTAGATCCATAAAATCAGCTAGGGCATTCATTAATCTGAATGACATTATGTGGAATTCATAATGTCCATATTGTGTACAAAAGGTAGTTTTAGGCACATCTTCTTCACGAATTTTTAATTGATGATATTCTGATCTCAAGTCTATTTTTGAGAAATATTTTGCCCCTTGTAATTGATCAAACAAATCATCGATACGAGGGAGGGATTATTTTTTCTATGGTTACTTTATTCAATTGGTGATAATTAATGCACAATCCTAACGAACCATCCTTCTTCTTCACAAACAATACGGATACTCCTCATGGTGAAACACTGAGACAAATAAAACCTTTATCAAGTAACTCTTATAATTGCATTTTTAGTTCTTTCAATTCCAAGGGCGCCATTCGATACAGAGGAATGGATATAGGCTCTGTGCCAGGCATCAGATTAATAGTAAATTCAATTTCCCAATTTGGTGGTAGTCCAAGCAACTCATCAAGGAATACATCAACAAACTCTTGTTTTATCGGGACTTTGTTAGGGTTCGAAATGACCTCATCTAAATCTCATACCATAGCTAAATAAGTTGTACATCTTTTATTCAAAAGTTTCCAAGCTTGCACATTCAAGATTAATCTAGCTATCTCTGCTATCCATTCTCCCTAAAAAGTCATAGCAGTGGGTTTAGCTATATGGAACGTAGCTTTCTTTTCAAAGCAATTCATGCACGCATGGTACTGAGAAAGCTAATCCAAACCTAGAATTACATCATAATCTATCATATCTAACATGACTAGGTTAACAGATACCTACTTGTCTCCTATGAACATGGCACATTCCCTAAATATCTTATTAGCTAATAAAGTTTTGACAATAGGAGTCATTACTACTAATGGTGTTTCCATTAGTTCACAAGATTCAATCAATAAATTAGCAAACTTCTTTGCAAAAAAAGAATGATTAGCACTGAAATCAAAGAATACTCGAGCTTTCTTTCAAAATACGTGAGACTACAACGTTAAATGCTTGAGCATTCTATCTAGTGAGATTGTAAACTCGTGTCATGGCCTCATTAGGAATTCTTCTGCAATTACCTTGCCCCTCATTTCTACCAGACATTGTTGGCACTCTCACTGAAGCCACAAAGGGTGTTATTGGGTGATTCGAGAGTCTAACTTAATAATTTACATCATATTCTAAGGCATTCATATTCAAAGGGCATTTTCTCACGTTGTGTCTAAGTTGATCACATTAGAAAAGTCCCAACAAATCCTTTCTATAAGGACCATAGTGAGTTACATTATACATTCTATATTATGGCATGTTAGCATTTGAGTTTCCTTAATTTTGAGGTAAATCTCTTCCATAGAATGGAACAGAAGCAATCATAATAGATTAACTTCCTATATTTCTTCTTATAGTAGAATTTTATGGCCATGATGATTCTGGAAAATTTTCCTTTCCACCCACTAGGGGTTTTCCTCAAGCTTTAGTTGGTTTTTCACTTAATACCATATTAGTTCTCTCAGTTTAAACTCTTTTCTTACTCCCGGAGTACATTTCCTCTTTCACGACATACTTTTAATCTCAATTCTACTTGCAAGGCCTAGTTTATGGCCTGCTAATATATCATGTTTGGATAAACTTTAAGGCGAACAAAATAATAATCACAAAGCCTTTGTATAAATTTGTTTTACAGGTTTCAAAGTATATATGTGATTCAAAAGATCAAAATTAAATCTAAGAATTATTTTATTTTTATAGTATCTTTTGTAATGAATTTGAATGAAATTTGATTCAAACAAATATTTTCATGATGAGGTAAATATAAACAAACCACTTGAAGAAAGCATAAAATCAAATATTTTTCAAACAAAATTTTTTAGAAGCACAGATTTTATAAAAATTGTTTTACATATTACGAATCAATTCACCAATCAATTCATATTGAAAAATCTATACAAATCAATTCATCAATTGATTCATAAAAAAAACTT
Source organism: Saraca asoca (assembly GCA_026873985.1). Taxonomy (NCBI): domain Eukaryota; kingdom Viridiplantae; phylum Streptophyta; class Magnoliopsida; order Fabales; family Fabaceae; genus Saraca; species Saraca asoca. The sequence continues at coordinate 1,651 of JANHAO010008424.1, read as the reverse complement.
TGAAAATTTTTTAAATCGAAGGTTAGGATTTTACACTAAATCGATCCACAAACTAAAAGTTAGTTATTCTATTACAGTTGATTACAGTAGTTATTAAAACCCTAATCAACTTCAGTTTTTAAAGAGATTTCATATCCTTCTATCTTTTTCAAGTTCAAAAAATACAGAGCAAAAAAGCTAAATCAGATTTCTCTCTACCTCATAAGATTTCTAAATCAAATGAAAAGATTTTGAAGCAAACCTTTGCTGAATTCACACAAGCTGTTTGAGAATTTTTCCCTCAAACATTCTGGTATTGTATTTCTTACTTTACCTTTATCTTTTCTTGTATTTTCTTTTAAGGTTTCTAGGTTGATAGAAATCTTGTATAGGTTAGCAAGAGCTTGTTTAAATTCTTGTGCTGATTTTAGGTTTGGAAGAGCTAGGTTAAAATCTTCAACATTAGCAAGATCCCTGTTATAATTCTTATGTGTAAAACTAGCATTTCAAGAGCTTTTTTTTTTAATCCTAATATTTTGATAATAAAAGTGGTCTTCCGATTGAGGAATTATTCAATGGAATAGACTTGAATTGTGATTTCAATTGAAGTTAAACGACTTTAAAAATCCAATGCATTGAATCTTTATTTTTAGCTCCTGCATTTATATTCTTGATACATAATTGTTAAATCTATATTCTGCAAATTTATTGATTAATTCTCTATTGTGTTTCTGAATACAAAACAATTCAATTGCAATTTTGTCAAATTTAAAGAGTTTACAATAATCAAAGGAGTATATAAATTCCCTTAAAGGAATAAGGGTAAGATCCAAGTTCCATAATATATCTTTAATTGGGACCTCACAAAATCTAATTTGTGATGCTTTAAATTTATCATGCTTTTAGGTTCTCTCAAGCATTGTAGCTCCTCTAAAGGGTTTTTTATCTTCTTTTTTTCACGTGCCTTTGGAAAGTCTACAAAGTAGAAGTTAGAGTAGATATCCTAATTCTCCAACTATTGTTTTTGTTTCAGATTCTATAACTACCACAAAAGTAGCAACTTTTAAGTAAGGAGTTTTCATGGATAGAAAATTCTCAAGAGGCAATGGAAAAAATTTGAAGCTAGTTACATGATTGTTTTCTTCATGTTCTATAGACCAATTAATTTACAACTAAAATGGCATGGAAAGACTTATGTCTAGAAATATGAAGTTTTTAGCATGCATATTAGTACATTTAATCAGTTGATAAAATAGCTTACATAGTGACCTTTCAAGCTGTATGCGAGTGATTCAATATTATTGCATGGCTCAATATATAAATATAAATTAATGTTCTTTTGCTCCACATTTGCAACATTGATAAACTGCTAGCCTTGTTTTGGTGGATGTTGGGCCAAAACATTCTTACAGGCAACATTTAACTTCTCATATATGGAATCAAAATCAAACCATGGGTCCACTAGTGCTCCGATGGGCCAATTAAATCATGGTAGTCATCAGTAATGGCATTTCCAACTTAATCGAGGTTAGTGAATACACACTCATTAAATAATTATAAACAACATTAATGACCTTTCCATAACAGCATTCTTGTGAATCTTACTATCTCACCATAAATCCCTTGAAATTTATGATTGGATCCTTGACTTCTTTATTTTTCTCATAAATAA